>JAULBY010015323.1:0-21278 GCA_032358315.1 Ophiocytium majus
GCCACCTGCGTGTGCCCACGTCCGCCTCTGTGGCGACACGCAGCACACCTGGTGTCCGCCGTACAACTGGCGGCAGCCGCCGCCACAGCCGCCGCCGCCGCCGCTGCCGGCGTCGCTGCTGCCGCTGCCGCGCTCGCAGGGTTGCCACCGCCGAGCAGGAGCGTTGCGACCGCCTTGATGCCCACGTACTGCGTGTCGACGTGGTGCACCTCCGCCCTCATGACGGCAGTCACCACCGCCGCCGCCCCTGCTGCGGAGAGCCCAGCGCGGTTTGTGGCGCTGCTCGCTCCGAGGTGGGCCACCGCCAGCAGCCCCCAGTGGGAGGCACAGCTGTCGCACCCGGCAGGCGCCTGGCGCATGGCGCTGACCACCAGCTCGCAAGCACCCAGCCTTCCCAGAGTAGATGCATCCTGGGCGCTCTGGTCTGCGAGGCCCGCGACCGCCATCAGCCACCAGTGCCTCACCCTCGGGTCCTTAGGGTGCGCGCGTATCGCCGCCATGGCGGCCTCGCAGGTGGCTGTGCCGCCCACCCTGGCCCGCCCCTCCGATGTGCCCGCCTCGATCCGTCGCAGGAGAGTGATGGCGGCGTCTCTGGAGGCCACCGCCTCGTACTGCTGCCTCCTCCTCTGATGGCGCTCGCTGACAAAGTGGTCCATGTTCCCGTGCCTACTGGTTTGTTGCCGTTTCCCGTGCCTGCTGCCGGCGCTGTGCTGCTGATGTGTGGCTGCTGTTGCAACGCACACCCCCGGGGTGCTCGTGTAGACGCGCCCCGTGCCTGCTGCTGGGGTAGGGGAGCACACGCTGGGGGTGCTGTGGTGGACGCCCCCCGTGCTCCTCTGCTGCTGCGTGAGAGTGGCCTGGCCTAGCCCACCAACCCCCTCGCAAGGTGTTGCTGTTTCGCCGCATGTTGCTCCTGCTGGCTGACAAGTTGCTCCTCCTGGCGTTGGCGTGTGGAGGTGGCCGCACCCTGGTTCAACGTCAAACCGTCAGTTTTTTCGAAACCGTCGATCGATCTGCGGTGTCCACAACCAGGCGCGCAGTGTCTCCAAAGCTGGAAAGGGGGACTATGCTGACATCTATGCTGCTCCTGTAGGTGGTGCTGGCCGTCATGATGGTGTCAAACCAAGCGCGAAAGTAGGGCTATCTCCTTTTAAAAGGGGGGGGGGTCTTGGCCTGCCTTAGAGCCATGAGGTGCTGCAGCAAGCAGCACAGCTGTTGCCGGAATGGAGGGAGATGGTGAGACACACACATCACTTCCACCTTGCTTGGCATCAGCACAAGATCGACATGACGGAGCCCCTGTGGCAGCAGCAGCTGCTGCAGGAGGGCCCAGTCCTTGCACACCATGGAATGAGAGGAGGTGGAGCGTCTTCCAGTAAGCCAATCAGGCTTGGTCACTAGTTGGCCAAGCCTGCACTCCCCCACCTGGGTCCGAGCATCGTGTCACTTGTTGATGCAATGTCATGAGAGTATGGCCTGGTTAAGGCGTGGCCACAGGTTGGTTCAGCATTTCATCGCTCTTGCCACTCCTGCCTGACAGCGAAACCCTGGGCCTTTGTGTTTTTTTTAGCCCGAGCCTGCGCCAAGGCACACATATGAGCCTGAGCAGTCGCCGCACACATGTCTCACCGCCCAGGCAGCCTGGCAAGGCGTAAGGCTGGCCCTCACTCAAGTACGCCATCAAACTACACAGAGCTGGGGTTCACGCTTGACTATCGCGTGTGGGCGCCGTCCACAGTTGGCTCCAAGGCAAGCTCACGTTTGGGGCGCGGCGAGTGCAAAAGCAGCTGCAGCAGGCAGAAGTAGGTAGCATTATTACTGTAGTCTTGTGGTGGTGGTACAGTAAATGAAACTAGCTGGGCCACTTAACGAGTCTAGGGTACAAGTACTGGCATCATGCTCACACCCAGGGCATGAGCCTTGGCACATTTGTTTGGGGGGGGGGGGGGCACTTCCTCCACTTGGTTGCTGTGTCGCGAGCGGGTTGAAACCCCCTATGCCTTCCATGCACACCGCCGCTCGCAGTGTCAGTCGACACTGGACAGGCAGTGTACCGTAGGCGCATATGGCGCCACATGCAATGCTTTTCAACCTGGACAAGGGGTTCAGGCTGGCAAAACGCCTACGCCTTGGATGTGATAGGTTGAGGCATGTCGAACATAGCCCTCAAGACATGCACACGCCTCGCATGGACAGAGTGGCGCTCAACTCTGTGACATGTAGCGGTAATGCATTTACTTCTTGGATAATGTATGTAGGAGAGGAGATACGCAGCACTGTGCTCCCACATCGGTTACCAACGGAGCGATTGCCGGCATGGCGAACGTCACTGTGCGTGTGCGGGTGCATTTGCCAGCATAGACTCTTTGGGGCGGCAGATGTAGCTGTCTGAGCGTGGCAGCACACATGTGTAAATCAAGAAACGCCGTGGAATGCGGTGACTTTGCCTCTTTGGGCGCGCACTCTGTGCTGCGCTGGAAAATTTCGAGGCTTGTGGTTTTGCCAATGTTTCATTTACAGCATGGCAGCACGCTGGCGCTGCACGCATGCGGGGCAAGTCTAGTGTACTCTTGGGGGGCGGCACACCAGCGCATGGCTGTCCGTGTGCAGCGGCCACGCTCACCCCACGCGCGTACACAAGACCCAATATCAGTGCGTATGAAGGTGTTACGCGCACACTGCGGCCACCCCGCTTGTACGCTGCCGCATTGGGGTGCCATGGTGTTGGCTAAAGTACAGCAGTGTAGAGGTGGTGCTGAGGTGATGGGTGCGAGGGCAGCGTGCATGAGGCATATCTCAGCTGCGAGGCGCGTGCCCCTGCGTCCATGGCTGCTGCGGGTACCCTGGCGCGCACTGATGGGTGGATACTGCGGCGGATTGAACGTGCCAAAGTGGCGGCAGGGGCTCGCTATGGTTTTCAGTGTTACTGAGGTTGACTGCTGGCAGGCGGCAGTGTCTGTCGAGGCACCCCACTCGGGCATCGCACCCACCATTGAGCCCTGCTATGAGCCCTGCTATGTGCTGTGGCACCAGTAGCCACGCACCCCCCCTCAATGCGCAGCCATGCATGAGCGGTGTGTAAGATACATTTTCTTTACAACACGCAACCTCTGATGAGTGCACCCTGACCCAACTTCACGTGTCGCGGCCCTCAACTTCAACTCATGGTGTGCCGTCCAGCTCCAGCGCCAGCGCCTGCAGCAGCTGCACGTCCTCCGCACTGAGCTCGCACTCCTCGCCCCCCTCCACCCAAAAGTCTCCACACGCAACGTCGGGCTCTGAAGCCTCACCCGGCGCCGCATCAGGCATCACATCCACAGCACCACTCTCCTGCGCCACAGCCGCGGTGCCACTTGCCATAGTCATTGTTGCTGTGCCGCACCAGGAGCCACCTGCCGCGGTGACCGGCGCCGCAGCCGCCGCCGCCGCCGCGCGCATGCACCCCTGCTCCGCCGCCCTTGCAGCGGCAACAACCACAGCCGCTGCTCCTGCTGCTGCTGCTGATGGTGGTCCCCCCTGCGCCATCTCGCCGCACACCGACTGCTGAGCGCCGTACCCAGCCGCGCCGCCGCTGGCGCCGGCTTGCGACGCCGGGCGGGGTGGTTCTGGGCTCACAGTGGGCGCAGAGGTGTCGCGGTGGTGGCGGGGGGGGTGGATGTGGTGGATGAAGCGACGGGTGCGGCCCCTCTGCAGGTTCTCCCACATTACCCGCTGTACAGCCTGGCATCGGACGTTCCTGCGCAGTGCGGCGGCCGCGGGGGGGGCGCGAGACGGTGGTGAGAATGGCAGTGGCAACTGGAATATCTGAACCTGAAGTATACTTCGAAGGACTTCAGTGTATCTTTGGGGGGGCTGCAGCCGTGCAGCGTAATTGTGTGTAGAGGTTCTCCCACATTACCCGCTGCACAGCCTGGCATCGGACGTTCCTGCGCAGTGCGGCGGCCACGGGGGGGGCGCGAGACGATGGTGAGAATGGCAGTGGCAACTGGAATACCTGAAGTATACTTCGAAGGACTTCAGTGTAACTTTGGGGGGGTTGCAGCCGTGCAGCGTAATTGTGTGTAGATGATGCAGCCTGGCGGCAGCGCCCATGCACGTGAGGTATGTTGCAGAGCAGTCGTGGTGGTGTGCCCACCGCCCGAAACTTGAAGGTGTAGGTGGTGCCACAGCAGCGGCCTACCGTCGTTTGCAGCTTGCCAACAGGCCTGCCCTGCTCCCCGACACCCACCCTACTAGTAGTAGCATCACAAGCAAGCGTCAGCAGCAAAAAAGTGATGGCGACGCTGCTCCCCGCACGCGCACACACACACAAGCAAGCCCTCCAGCACGGTGCGCTGCAAGACAGCAGCCACGCAAGCAAAGAAAAGGCAGAGAGCACTCACGCGTCCTGCATGGGCAAGGGCACTTGGGCGCCCGGGGGCTGCGCGCCGTCCACACCGCCAACTTGAAGTTGAACTCCAAGTTGAAGTCGCATGTCGTGGTGCTCGCAGCGCACGCGCAGCCCGTTGTAGGTGTCCACCAGCTGCGCCACCTCGCGCGCCAATCCTGCGCTGCGCAGCGCCAACGGGAACCACCTGGGCACCAGCACAGCGGAGTGTGTACGGTCACGTGGGGGGCAGGGCGGTTGTGGCCGCGTCGTTGTGGAACGCGGTGCCGGGGTTGTAGAGTGACACATGGACGGCATGGCGGTTGTGGTCACGCCGTTGTGAGGCGCGGTGTTGGGGTTGTACGGTGATGGGGCACGGGCTTCAAAGAGGAGGGGGGTTCGCTATGTTTGGTGGTGAGTGTATGTGCCGCTGCAGCGGCAGGCCCGAGTCGGCGCTGCCGCCCGTTGGCTGGAAGCGTCGGTGCCTCGGGTGTTGTGGAGCGTACAACATGTGTTGTGCCCAGCAAGAACTACTGCTATGGTAGGCAGATGGCGTGCAGGCAAAACGAACTGGCAACACTAAACAGAACAGCTCAGGGGCAGGGGCATGCTGTATGGCCGAGAAAGGTGGCAGCACTACAAGAGTGCTGCGGGCGCAAGTGGATTGTATCTGGCACATACTGTGTTCGCCGCAGCTGCTGTTGGCCCTGGACGACAGAGGCACTCACAGGTGGGCCCACAGTACTGCGTAGCATGCGCACCCAGGGTGCATCAGGCTCAAGCGGGCACCCAAGTTGCAACGTAAAGGCGCTGCACAAGGTGTGCGCGGGAGATGGCATTACCCGAGCATGGAGAAGCAGGGCGGGAAGCGCATGATGCCTGGCGCCTGGTGGATGGAGCGTAGGAACACCCGCAGCAGGTCCAGACACCCGTCCTGCCGCAGGCGCCGCACAGCGCAACCGCGGCAGTGAAAGAATGGGTGCGGATGAGAGGGACACGTGTGGTTGCACCGCCGCATGCAGGGGAGCCACCACTGGACCACAACGAGAGGCGAGCGGGGCGTCCGCCGTCTGGAGTCCGTACCTCATGCAGCAGGTGCAACGTGGCTCCTGCAATAGCACCGACAAAAGCCGTTGACTTTTGTGGAAGCTGCGCTCGTTCTGTGCGGGGGGGAGGCTGGACGCAGAGCTACCACGCGCGCAATGCTGCTGAGGTCCTCGTGTGTGTGAAAGTGGCAGTACGGCAATGCGGCGGACACGGAGCAAGAAGGTGAAGTTCTCTGCGGCGGGCGCGCAGCGCGGAGTTGAAGTTATGTACCTCATCCCCCGCCATTAGGCGCAAAAAGGCGGCCACGTTGATAAGCACGATCTGCACAAGCCCCGGGCACGCCAGAAAGGAGGGGCCCAGCACCCGCACCACGCGCTCGACCATGGTTCGCAGCTGCGCGCCCGCGGCCTCCGCCGCCGCATAGGAGCTCTGGTGGCAGCTGGCGACGATGTGCATCACCTGCGCTTGCACGCACGTGGCCCAGTAGGGTTGCACGAAAACGTATGTGGGCGTGAGCACATGGGCAAGAGCACCACACATTACCCACACACGCCTGCGCCAGATGCAGGTGCTGTCATCATCATTTTTTCCAAACATTTGCCATGTACGCTGTTTATACGCTCCGTATACGGCGTATATGGCTTGCTTACATACGTTTTTGCGCAACCCTACACACGTGGGCGGCGGGCGTGAAGCGGCAGGCAGTGGGTGGGTGGGCGCCGCGGCAGCGGTGCCGGCACGACAGCGGCAAAAGTCGTTGGGGCGGTTGCAGGGTGGGGCGTGGTGAGGTGTGCTGCCCCCTGCTGGGTTGCGGGGGAGAGCACCTGGTGCTGCGCTCAGAGGGGGCGCGCGCAAGGCTGCCGCTCCTGCAACCATGACACGGGGCACAGCTGTGCAGCCAAGCCTTCGAGCTGCTGAGCAATGACTGCTGCTACTCAGCAGGCTCTTTCAGCTGCTGAGCACCAGCTGCTGCTACGCAGCACCAGCAACAGGCAGTGCTCAGCAGCTCAAACACCTCGGCTGTAACACTGCCAGCAACCCAGGGCATCCCCCTCTTCCCGCCGCAAACCCGCACACGTTGGCCTCAGCACGGCGGCGCCAGCACACGCGCGCTGCAGCCGCCTCTGGTGGAGTCCACAGGACACCGCGGCCTCGTTCGCTGTTCATGTATGAGTTTGAACCACGGAGAAAACATAATTCCAAGAGCTAAATATGAATTATTATCAGCATGGAAACATGGGGGGGCTGTAGCATTAAACTTTTTCTGCTGTACCGTTGGAGAGGGAGTCTGAGGGCATACAACTTTGCAGGGCACCCCACAAAAGATAAAATTGTCAGCCCGGGCGACTACTTAGGAGCAAGACGGTAGTTCATCAGCAGTGGGCACATCATGGCTTGCACAGATCAAAACTGTTCTACCAGTAGTGTTACCGCAAGAACTAGTCAGAGATGTTGGGCCGCACTGGCGATCACGCTGGGAGCAGCAGGCATGAGGGTGCCCACCTGCACCAGCCTCAAGTCCAGCCCCATTATGCACGGGACCACGCTCGCCCGTGCGTTGGTGGCCATGTCAACAAGAGACGTCACTCCGCTGGGCGCCGCCTGCGGCTGCCCCAGCTGCGTCATGGCGGCGACGACCGTGTTTTTGCGCGTGAATGCCTCGGCCTGCGCTAGGCGCGTGGTGTGTTGCGGAGAGGGGGTGTTGCGCCGGGGGGTGGGGGGGGAGAAGCGGCGGGTAAGTAGCCCCCCTTGATGGCACAGCGTTGGCACGTGTACAGCGGCGTGGTGATGCCGAGCATGCAAGCGGCGCAGATGGGCAGCGGCAAGTGGTTTTGATGTCTCAGTGGGTGAGCGGGTGCGGAGGCGGCGGCGCTGAAGGCGTGTGCTGCACGCGTCTGCTGAGCGCTGACGCAGTCGCACCGGTACATGGCCTCAAAGCGCCATGGCGGCGGAGCCATACCGCCTACTGCCAAAGTAGTTTGACACTTCTGAAGTATACTCCAAGACGTATTCGCACTTGCGGGCGTGCAACAGCCCATGTCACACATGCCACCGTACATGCAACCACATGTGGCACATGCCCGGCCGAGGTAGTCCACCCGGGTCACCTACTTTGGTACTGGTAATTGCTTTGGTGGCTACAAACTTAACTTTACCCCCCCCCCCTTTCTCTGCGTTGTCAGCTACACTGGATGCCAGCGTACCTTGCTTTTGGGGTGTCTTTGCGCGGCTTGCGAGGTTACGTGCCCCCTCACATTATTTGTATGGTATCCAACAAAAGCAACTGGCCCGTGCAGCTGCTTTGGCTCCGAACGCTGCAAACGCCACGTAAGGTGGCATACCTCACGTGGCGCACGAGCCAGCCATCACCATTTTTTTTTCCCCTCGGTGGGCGAGTGAGCGGTAGAGCACTGGAGCAGTTGCCTAGGACGCGTGTTGTGCTCGTCTGCTGATGCTCGTGCAGTCTTAGTGTGGCCTCAAGCGCTGTGGTGTACGTGCGCCATGTGAAGTGGCACTCCCCCCGCGTGGTGTGCCAACCAGTCATTGCTAGTGATGGGTCAGAGTGTATGACTTTCGCATTATACGCCGTATAACGTATACAGATGACCGTTTTTACACGGCAAGTACGCCGTATATCGCGTTTTGGGGCATAGAAATACGCCGTATTTTGTACCGGTACAGTGTATTCGGAGTTTAAAACGTTATACCATGTGACCCATCACTAGTCATTGCCAATGCACCTGCTTGCCGACCATGTAGCCGCGCTCCTCCATAACGCCCTGCAGCTGTTTTGGGTGGTAGCTGGGCAGGCCCTGCAGCGGGCAACGAGCGGACGGTCGCAACGCTTGAGGGTCAGAACTGTGTACCGATACATCGAATTGACGTCCCCCAAACGAGGACAGGCGTTTTCTTCATTTGACAATTGCCCGTGCTTGATCAGCAACAGCCTTCATCATGCGTCATCGTCGAAAGCAAGTGGCTGCCCCATTTGGACCGGTAGTAAACTCCGCTTGGGGCGCGGACAGCCCGGTGCGCATGGGGTGCGACTCAAGAAGGTCAAACAAATATGACTCGTACAATAGCGGCCTACATGGTACTGCCAGCACCGCATGGCACCAGAGCGCCTAGCCCAGCCTTCACCGGAGCCAGATTTAGGTTTGTACTTGGCGTACTTGAAACCCCTGGGATTTGTTAGGAAAAGTCGAATGGGGAAATTTGACCTTTCCCTTTCTCACTCAAGCAAAGAATGCTCTGATTCTCACTTAATCAGTTACCCGCAAGCACACGCACACAAAGGGCCACGCCCCAGCGCTCACCGCAACTCACTCTCCGTGTGCTGTATAGCCCCATGATGGATTTAGAATGCCCGGGAAGGGCCGCTACTACTGGGGCCATGAGGCACACGAGCCCACGAAGCCCCAGTGTGTGTCGCTCGTTATTAGGGTCGCACGAAAACGTACATACACGTTTTATGCTTGTCAAAACACGTGCAGTCCCTTCATGTGCTGGGCCAGCCACCATGCGAGAGCACCAGATGTTGCCCGCACACGCCTGCGGCAAGCTATTACCATCACTTTTTTAAAATATCAGCCATATTCGCTGTGTATATACGTTCCGTATACGGCGTATATGGCTTGCTCATACCCATTTTCGCGCAACCCTACTTGTTGTCTACCAGGGGGGGGGTCTTAACTACAGGAGTGAAGTCCCCACCAGCGCATTGGGGCTGATCCCCCCTGGGCTTTCCAGGAGTGCCCTGTCAAAAAAGAGGAGCTTGTGCCCCCGAAACTGCCATTGCGCCACCAGCTGCAGCTGGGTAGCTGTCAGGTGCGATCCAACTCTTTGCGCAAGTGAGTATGAAGGGGAACTTCCAAGTACTTTAAGTATATGACAATGGCTCTCGCACGGGCAGCTATTGCTCAGGAGCTGTGCAGCAGTCCTTATTGAGTCATGCAAAGAAACAAATCGTGAAACAATTACGTTGTCTATGATGATGGCAAACCAGAGTATAGGTGCAAAAGCTTTCGAGGTGCATGCAGATGAAGCACGAGACCGAAACTTGTCAGTTCGGGACGTCAAATTCTATACGCCGAAGTGCATCAGTACATTCAACACCTGATGTGAACCCACTCGCCTGTACCTTTGAGCTGCATGTGGGCGAACCAATATACTTTTGAAGCACCAATTTTGAAGTACCAAAACATAGAAACTCCAACTACTTTGAAGTCACTGTAACTAAAGGAACAGTTCCAAGGCCAAATGCTAAGATGTAGTAATACCAGTTTGAATACTGTACCGGTAGTACCGGTTTACTTCAAGACCTGATGTACTATTGCACTCGCCTGCACATCCGGCGCGTTGAAACAATATACTTTTGAGGTACCAAAACTTAGAATGCCAAGCTCAACTAAGTTTTAAGGTCACGTTCTATACACGTAGCAAAACCAGTTTGAATACCGTGGACCGGTACTGCCGGTACGTTCTCGGCCTGATGCAATTGCACTCGCCTGCACGTCCGGCGCGTAGGCCGCCGACAGCACCTGCGGCCGCTGGTCGCCGAGCTCCTGCCCTGGCGACAGCTTCACCCTGCAGCCCGCGCACCACAGGGGCCACAAACACAGTCAGGCCTTTCCTCAGACATCAGTGCTGGTTGCATAACACACAGTGTTGTTGGTGCGCCGGTGCGGCGGCACAGGTTGGTAGTTGCTGGAAGGGAGGGGGGCGGGAGCGGGGGAGTGTCGGCAGGCGTCATGCAGGCATTTTTATTTTGGGGGGGGGGCAGTAACCCACGACCGCTGGTCCAGTCATGGACCGTCACTTAACAATACACCACTTGAAGTACTTCGAAAATCAAACCACGTGAAATCTATACAAAGCTAAGACAATGCTTGTACACCAGTAGGCCGGTGTCCGGCGTCTGTGCACACAAGTAGTGCTCTGGCGACATGCCAGGCGTCCCTTAAAGTACGCAGTGCTGAGCACTGCCAGCCTTTTCGCTGCCTGTCTGGCCCCTTTTCCTGGTCACGCACACCGTGTGCAAAGGGCTTTCCGCGCCCTGAGCGGAGTTTAATAACAGCACACAATGCGCCTCACCAGGGCTGGCCAACGACGTCCCGCGGCGACTGTGGCGCCGCTCTCGGCGTCGGCGGCAGCGCGCTGTGTGCGATGTTGGCGTCGACGACATGCGGCGCATGTAGTGATGGGTCACGGCGTATAAATACGGTCTACAAAATACGGCGTATTTGTACGTATTTTTCACCCCGGAAACGCGATATACAGCGTATTTCCTGTATAAATACGGTCATCCACATATGTAATACGCCATATTTACATATGTTATACGGCGTATGATGAAAAGTTTATATGCTGTGACCCATCCATCACTAGGCGCATGTGATGCACCAACACATGTGCAGTTTCCGCATGTGAGCACCACAACTTCAACTGTTGTAGTGGCCCCAGTCAGTGACCAAAATGTTTACAAATCACAGCAATCTTAGTATGCCGGCAAGCAGCCCGCAAGTTCCATTCTCTCCATGAATGCATGCATTCATGAATGCATAAATGCACATGTCAGTGCTTAGCGTACGGCCCTCCCGACACAACAGGTATTGTTGTCGGTCGGGTCGGTTGCGGGCAGTGAAACGGGTTGATTATTGTACACATGTACTCTGTGTACCATGTTGTACCGGTATACTGGCACTGTATGTATAACATGTACCGGTACAGTGTACACATACTTCAGTAGTACATGAGAGCTACATATCGCAATGGTGAGGTCAGCGGCAGCTGCACACTGCAGGCGCCGCCGCCTGCAGGCAGGCAGGCTTGGCCTCTCACCCTGCCAAGCCCGCGCCCAGAGACATCTCGAGTGTCTCGTAGCCCAGCGCCTCGCGTGGTGGCGCTCCCGGCTGGCAGGTGCGCAGCGCGTCCAGCCACAGCTCCAGCCGTCTGAAGGACTGTGGTGTGTGGGAGACGTAGAAGAGAGAGGTCACCGGTGGTGAACCTTTTAGGAGCGTGCTCAGTACCACCACTGCGGTAGCATAGCAGCACTACATCACAGGCACCCGTACCACAACTCAAAACAGCAGGTGCGCAGGGCGTCCAGCCACAGCTCCAGCCGCCTGAAGGACTGTGGTGTGTGGGAAACGTAGAAGAAATAGGTCGTAGAGTATACTTCTGAAGTATATACTCGAAGTATATCATACGGTGCGCACATGCCCTCATGTCCCTATGACTAATACACATCAAGTGATATATTATTAGTAGTAAAAGAGGGAGTCACCAGCGGTGGTGGCGGTGGTGGGGGGGGGCGATGGCAATGACAGACTACAGTAACACACCTGCTACGAGTGTGCGCAGTACTACCAGTACAGTAGCATAGCAGCACTACATTGCAGGTGTATCCATACCACAACTCAAATCTAGGCGTCACAGTATATTTTTGCCAGTACCTACTCCACTAAACAGGGTATGACCGACGATGACGCGTTGAGTTGGCTGCGTCCTCGCACCAAGCTACCGGGAATGCTGCACAAGCACTTGACACAAGCAACACAACCATGACATTTCGCTGGCTGCCTGCCAGCGCTTCTTGTCCCCTCGATCCACACATGCCTTGATTTCATGTGTTTGCATTGGTGCAACCGCACCAGCCGGCCACACCGCCGGCCGCGCAGCTCCTGTGTGCGGGCTACTGCAGCTCAACTGCAGCTCAGCCAACGCGCGTCGCCGCCAGCACCGCCAAGCCCACCTCGACCACCTACAACCCAGCCAGTCGGTCGAGCACTTTTGGGAGAGGGGAGACACGCTGTGCTCACTTCCAGCAGCTGCAACCAACAAAGGGCAGTGCCGCTACATTTTATACACTACAAAGTACTACGTAGTACCAGTAGTATAAAATATAAAAAAGTCAAATAAGAAGCTACACTCATTATCTAACCCATAAATTAAAACATTGAAGTAGCTCATTTGGAAATTATTCACTTCGGAAGTACGAGGTATTAGGATGACAAAACGCTGCCAAGCCCACCTCGAGAACGAAGATGAGATCCCTGGAGTAGGGCTCCGCCGCGCCCACCGGCCGTTCGCGCGCGGCCAACGCCTGCGACACAGCGCACGCCTGCCGCAGGTAGTGACGGAACCTGCAGCAGGGCGCAGCAGCGGCGGTGGCGGGGGTGGCGGCGGTGGCGGCGGCGGCGGCGCAGTGTCTCAGACCTTGTGCACTAGCTGCTGCGCATGGTGGTGGTGGTGCTAGCACGGTTGCGGCGACAGCGGCGGTGGCGGCGGTGGCGGCGGCGGCGGGGGTGGCGGCGGCGGCGTCGCAGCGTCTCAGACCCGGACACGAGCTGCTGCGCATGGTGGTGGTGGTAGTGCGGTTGTGACGCCAGCTGCTGGAGGGGCTGCTGAAAGAGCGGGCTACTGACGAGGCAGACTGGGATGAGCACGGGTTCGGCCCGTTGTGCCACAGCGGCCGGCGGCGTTCGCGCTGAGCACATGCAGGAAACGTTTTAACCCCTGGGACACTAAACCTCACTCCCCTCTTGTCACAGGAAGCTTCTGCTCAACGTTTGCCCCCCCCCCCCTCCCCTCTCCTGCGCGCAGTGGCTGGTTCTGCCGCAAGCGGTGGCAAGAAAAGTGCGGGTACGCACCGGACTCCATCGTTGCAGAGGCAGTGCACGCCCGCCGTGAGCAGGTGCGCGCGCAGCACGCCCTCGCTGACCGCACAACCACAGGTGTCCACCGCCGCGCGCGCCTGCTGCAGGTACACCCCCAGCAGCGTCCCCTCCTGTGACACGCTCGTGAGCTGTGAAGCGGCGTGGCGGCACAGGGAGAGGCAGGGCACCGCAGCAGAGGGGCACCGATGAGGTGAATGGCGATGGCTGGGCAGGGGAAGGGGTGCGGGGGCGTGTTGCATGAGAGTGGTGGCAGGTGCCGATGGGATGCGGCAGGGGAGTGGGGGGGGACCACGGTGGGGCGCTACACACACGGCGCAGCAGCAGGTGGTGGCAACGAAAGTATTGCGTGGGCGCTGAAGAGATGGCGGCGCTACCAGCGCAGCAGAGGCTGGTGCAGCATCAGCGGAGCAACGGCGTGAGTCCCACTCGGCCAGCGCCCGCTGCGGACGCAACCTTCACTACGCCCCAGACCACAGTGCTAAACACACAAAATTCGTGCCTGCCTTGTTCGCACATGCTTCGAGTATATACTTGAGTATGTACTTGAAGTATTTAAAGTATATATATAGTACAAGTAGTACTTGAAGTATATACATATAGTACTTGAAGTATACATACAAGTATATCCTTCTGAAGTACTCTGAAGTGTATGTATGCCGCCCGCTGAGCGCTCGCTCACTCACCCCGCGCAGCACCGCACCCCCCGCCAGCGCCGCCCAGAGCATGCACCGGCTCGCCGCCGCGTCAGCCTCTGCAACTTCAACTTCAACTTGAAGTACCGCATCCCTGCCTCTGCCGCTGACGCCGCCGCCGCCGCCGCTGCGTCCCAGCCCTTGGCCAGTGCTGGCGGTGCCGGTGCCGTGGCCGATCAGAACTTCAACTTCTCGGGGTTGAAGTAGGTTTAGGATGGTGCAGCCAGCGGCGGCGGGCGGGGGGGGCGCCGTGTTTCGCATGAGGTCTGAGATGGCTTGCTGGAGCGAGTGGAAGTTGAGCACGCGTAGGTCGTTGAAGGACGCCAGGCACAGATTCAGCAGGCCCTGTGAGGCGCGGGGAGATGCAGGTCACGTGCGCACGGGAACACAGGAGCAGGTGCTTGGTGAGTGAGGCACAAGCGCCGCAGTGCGGCGCGGGCGGCACTGCAGGGCGCGTGCTCAGCAGGCACGGGGCGCTGCAGGGGTAGCTGTTGCGTTGGCATAGCATCGTGGAGGAAATTGTCTTCAGCACGCAGGAGCAAAAAAAACCGTCTAGGACAGGCGTGTATCGTGTGGTTCCAACAAGGGTGACGGCCCGTACTGGTGAGCAGACCTAAGGTTTTTGTTCTGAAAAAAATTCAAAAAAATAAAATTTCAAGAAATAATGGATTGAATTTACATACTTCAGTAGAAGTGTGCTCGAGGGCAGCAAGTGGGGCGTGCACACACAGGCACGGGTCAGGGTGTCATGGCGTGCTGTTCAGCAGGAAAGGCAGACAACAGCAATGGGCAGCCTCCCAGGGCTCAGCCGCAACCCAGGGGTCCGACGGTGGCGCGCTTAGTGGTCTGAACTGGGGGTCTAGCAAAGATGCACAATATTTTACTATAGCTGGTGGCTATGACTGTGCCCAAGTGGGCGTAATTTGCCGTATCCCTCCCCCCCCCAAAAGGAAACGTTTATTTATAAATAAATAGCGCGGCAGCAGCATGGTGCCGCCGCGAGCGCAGCGCGCCACATTGCTCTCGCGCGCTGCACGCACGCCTGCAGCCTCTTCCACTGCAGCGCTGCAGCGGCATCCCTAGACTCTTTGCGCAGCGCGCACCTGTTCGTACATGCCCTCCAGACCCGTGGCAGCCGAGGGGCTGAAGGGCGAGTGTGGCACGCGCTCCACCAAGTTGAAGTTGCGGCCCCCGCGTCTGCTGCTCCTGGGCCTGCTGCCCCCCTTGCAGGGCGCCGCATGCTGAGATGCTGGTGCTGTTGCTGCTGCTGTGGCGGGTCGAGTTGGCGCGGTGTGGTGGGGGATGGGTGCGAGAGTCTCACTGAGAGAGGTGTAGCGCGTGAAGTCGCCGTGAAATGGGGCAGGCTGGTGGAGCGCTTGGGGGGCGGCCGCGGTGGGTAGGCTCCAAGCTGGGGCGTTGGTGTTCTCTGCGGTCTGCGAAAGAATGCATCAGGGGCGTCGGGCGGGGTGAGGGATGCCCGCAGTGCTGGACAATAGCGCAGTTATATGCGCAGCACAGGCAGGTGAATGCCGTTCATGACGATAAGCTGTCTAGATTCTTGTTGAGGAGGGAAACCAGTGTCATGTAATGTGGAGGCCGCAGTTGTGAACCTTGCCTGGTCCGTTGCGTTGTGGCTCTGCTGCTGCAGCTTTGCCTGGTGAAATTGTGGCACCAAACAATGGCAGTTTGTGCTCATACGATAGTGCGCCCCAGCAGCCACAATGCCTACACTCAGCCACCGCAGGAACATGTACACACACTCCTGAAGTAGTGATAATATATAGTGCCATGCACCGCACCTAGGGTTGCGCGGAAACGTATATGAGCAATCCATATACTAGTAGTACGCCGTATACGGAACGTGTACACAGCGAATATTGCTGATATTTTATTTCAAAAAGTGATGGTAGTAGCTTGCCGCAGGCGTGTGCGGGTAACATCTGGTGCTCTTGCATGGCGGCTGGCCCAGCATAGCAAGTTATTGCACATGCTTTGACAAGAAAAAATTGCCTGTATACGTTGTCCTGCAACCCTAACTGCACCCTGTGCAAATCGCACACAGCGTACCACTTTATGGGTATTGGAATTCAAATGCAGGGCGGCAAGTGCCTGTGGCGCAGTCACGGCACCGCCACATGCACAGCAGCGTCCGGGTGCCCATGGTACAAAACAAACAACAACAAATGCATGGAAAAAATGCACGGGCAACAACATGTCAACCACGTTTCAAACCACCAGCGACCCATGTGCGGGAAATGCAGTGCTGGCAACTGCTGCTATGTGGAATGTCCGAAGGGCATGGGTCAAACAGGCAAACCTTCCCCGCAGGTTGCCTGTGAATGTGATGTGTGCCCCAATTTATCGGCATTGCCATTTTGCCCACCTACCTGCTCGTTGATGCAGCCGACTCCCCTTGCTAAACAGACCATCCTTGCCCCTGAGGCCTGGCCTCCCAGGCGCTTGGCGCGGCTTGCGCACAGCACACACATCTGGTGTATGAGAGGAATGTCCCGGTTGTCGCTGCTGCTGACGCGGCGGTCACCTGCGGCCGCCACCGCCGCAGCAGCAGCATGAACATCGTCGGCTGCTGGTGCTGCTGGAGGAGTGGGCTCGGCCACGGTGTCAACAAGGACAGCTGCTGTGGCAACGCCAGCAGCAAAGGCCTCAGCAAACGTGGGATTGTCAAGCTCGTTCAGAAGGTCCTCCATCGGACCTGATGCTGGCGCGCCACTGCCCGCAGGTCGTGGGCACACACAGTGGATGTTGTGTTGATGGGTTGTTGAAGCTCACTTCAGCGCTGCGCTTGAAGTTGGCAAAGAAATTTCCTGTGGCGAATGTTGTTGAAGTTGCGCGCGCAAAGCCTGCGCGTCGCACGTGATGAGTGTTGTGCTCACAGGTCTGCTGCTGCACCAGGGGGTAAGTAGGTCATTACCCTACTTACCCCCTGGTTGCACCACCGACTCGTGACCTCTTGCCACACTGGTGGTGTGGGGTGTCAAAAGCGCCGTCGCCCCAGCGAAGGGCCGTGGCTTTTTGCTGCGTTCCGACATGTCAGCGATACATTCACAGGGGCAAACAGCACCAGAAGTGCACACACACGCAAGGCCCACACAGCACACGCACCGTGTCACCCAAACATCTGGCAGTGCTCATGTTGAAGCCGCAGGTTTGAATGCCGCGCACCGACGCTGGAACGTGTATGCAGTACAGTCACCCAGATGGCCGGTGCGAGAGCACCCTCGCGCCACACTGCTCAGCACCAACAGCGCCATGGAACAGCGCGCGTACGGCCGTTCTCCACTACAGGCGGCCAGGGCTTGCCACACAAGTGCTGCTCAGCAGCAGACTGCGTGCGTCACCCCTCAAGCAGCAGCTGGGAAGAACCAAGTTGGTGCCAGCAGCATGCGGCCATGCTATGTGCCGCTGCGCGCTCGCATGCGCTGCAATTCGCACTGCATGCGCCGCGCCTCCTCCTGCGCCTCCTGCTCCCTGTCCTCGCTGCGCTGCACGTACAGCCTGACGTGCTCAGCAGCAACAGGGGCAGCGCCAGCAGCACGGCAGCAGCGGCGGCAGCACCGGACACACACAGGCAGAGGCAACAGCAGCGTCAGAGCTGGCAGTGCAGCAAAGCGATGCGGCACAATGCGCGGCTTTGCGACCAGGTTGATGGCATGAAGGGGGAGTTACTAAGGACTGATTGAGCCGCATGGCGCGCCTGGATGGTGTTTACAACGCTACCTATTGCGGCGCCTGGGGGCCACCAGCGAACCGTGTGGCGCGCCCATTGGCACCGCGCATACCCGTCCCACGCATAGCACTGCTCACTGCTCGCGCAACGGGGGGCAGACAGCAGCGGCAGCAGCGGCCGCAGCAGCGCCGGCAGCCACAGAGCATGCGCTCGGCAGCGGCGGCGACGGCACAACTGACCTGAGGCGCATCAGCTCATCCTGCAGCTGCAGGCGCATGGACTCCTCTGCGTCAGCCACGGAGCGCCGCCGCTCCGCCTCCGCATGCTCCTGTGGAACAGCAGAGAGATGTGCAGTGCTCAGCAGCTGGTTACAGCTCAGCAACGGTGCTCAGCGGAGCCAGGAGCCGCACACTCCTGTGGAACCGCAAGGAGGTTTTGCAGCAGGGCTCAGTGGCTACAGCTCAGCAGCAGTGCTCAGCAAAGCCAGGAACCGCGCGCTCGTGTGGACCCACAAAGAGGTTTTGCAGCAGTGCTCAGCAGCTGGCTACAGCTCAGCAGCTGTAGCAGTGCTCAGCGGAGCCAGGAAAGGCGCCTGCGGCGCTGGAGCAGTACCAGCCGTAAACTATGTAGCACTTCAGCTGCTTGTCGGCTTTATCCAAACCACAAGCCAGACCGGCTTCCAAGCAAAAAAAAACAGGAGTGCAGTGCTAAACAGATTCAGGTCCCAGGAAACAATAAGGTGGCGGCAGTCGGGCTGACAGCAGCAGCGGCGGGCGCGGCACTGGCGGTGTTGATACAGCTGGCGGGGCGGCGGCGGCACCTTGCAACTTTGCATGCTGTACACTTGAGAGTGCGCTTTGTGCTGCTGAAACAGCTTCCAACTTCTGCATAGCCCGCGCTTGCTTGCAGCTGCGTACTTCAAGTACCTGATGGGTGGGCCCAAGCATCAAGAGCGTGCGCATGCTGAGTTCCTGTGTCGCCTGGGCATGCCACACGTTGTGAGTTGAACACATCACCTGCGGCGCAATTTACGTCTGCCAATGTGACTCTTGCGGCGGCATGCTCACGCACTGGCTGGCGCGGTAATGCGGCACCACTAGGGTTGCCGAAATCGTAATTTCGGGACTTTACGGTGAACGGTAATTCCATTGCGCCCGCGGCAGTTGCGTACAGCAGCCTACGATGCCTTGACAATGGTGATGGTCCGACTGTGCCGAGCATAAAACATTACGGAAGAGTTGAGGGTATGCATTACGCTACGAATTACGGAGTAATTTCAAAAATGATAACGATTCCGGCAACCCTAGGCACCAGCATGAGGTACCAAGCCTACCAGCGCAATTGCCCCGTTGTCAGAAAGAGGACCGTGCTAACCCCCACCTGCGAACCACCAAATGCACTTGGCAATGCTGCTGAGTAGGCGCAATGGTGATGAGCGCTGCATGCACCAGCACTGGCCACCTGTGCCATGTGTTCCGCTACCTTGCACGTGGGCACTGCACCGGCAAGCAACACGGCACCGTCGGCATGGCGCTTGCCTCCTCGTGCTGTTGCTGCAGCTCGCGCAGTGCCCCACGGCAGTGTTCCAGCTCCTCACGCAGCGCGCGCCCCTCCTCCTCGGCAGCCACCAGGTCCTCTTCCGCCTGCGGTTGTAAGGGACGATATTATAGTATCATCAGCGCACATGGAACCCTTGCTTTCCGAAAGTGCGGCCTGCCATACGAGTCCAGAAAAGATGGTGGGCAATCTGTCCACACTGCAGCTGTGCAACACGTGCACCAGGACAATGCATCGGGGCCAAGCAGCCTGTCTCAGCACACATGATTAGGGTCGGCAATATCATCAATTTTTTGCTAATTTCTCCGTACTCGTGATCGTAGCATTACGTAACTTAACGTAAAAACCGTAATGGTATACTACTAAGCATGCAGAATACAGCAGCATACGTGTAGACGGTGCCGTGCGCCCGGGCAGTTGCACCCCCGTGTGAGCAAACGCTCGCACCAGCGAAGGGTCCTCGATCAGATGCAGGCCCACGCTATTGGTGAAGAAGAAGCGGGCCAGGCTGCTTAGCGCCCGTTGCACTGCGCTGCTCACGCATAAAACACCCTGCGAGCTTGCAACCGCGCTCCTATCCGTCCCCTCCACTTCCCTTGCAGCTCGCCGTCAGTGCCGGTGGTCATGCGCTCCTTCGCCGTGCGTGTGAAGTTGCTGGCACCAAAGTGCTTGCGGCAAAGCTCACACATCAGGTACACGTAACACCCTCAGAGTCGTCGATGGCGAAGAACTTCGTCGAGGGCAGCTTGCCCGCCTCCTTGGTGGCTCGCAGCTTCCGGACAAGGTTCTCTACTGCGCTCTCGACGCCAGCCTCCACCACCACCAGTGCCCCCCTCAGACTGCCGGCACCCGTGCTCGAGCCACCACCCGCCGTGCCATCGACACCCGCCACCCTGGCGGCGGCACCCGCACCTGCTGCACCTCCCTAGACGCCCTAGAGCGTGAATGTGCATGTTGCTGTTCAAGCTCATTACCCTTTTTACGGCCCGCTTCACAATTACGCCGTAAATCGTAGCGTAATTACTAGACGGCAATTCTCACGATTATGGCAACCCTACACATAATTCAATCTTCAAGTGATTTCATATACTGCAAACATTGCGGGAGCGCGCTATGGCGGACGGCACCTACCGCACGCAGGCTGTCCGTTGGCACCATGCCCGTGGCCTCGCTCGCCAGCTGCCGCACCTGCTCCTGCAGCTGCGAAACGGCGGTCTGCGCCGCCGTCAGCTCCGCCTGCACCTGCGCCACCGCCCACGCACACGCGCGGCGCCTGGTTACTGGGCGGTCGCGGAGCACCGGACACACTTGTTAATTGTGGGGGCTGGGCAAGCAAGCCGCGCGGTGCAGGCCGGCGCGACAGGAGACACATGGTGCTTCGCACACAGAGGCGCGGCAGCGCACGTCGATGGTGCGCCCAAAGGTGTCCGTGCTGAGCCCGCCACTGGCCCTGTCGGCGCGAAGTTTGTGTAACAGTCCAGAGGCATGGGGTCCCGTGCGCACCATTACTAAACTGGTGTAGTACTTGAAGCCTATTTGGGTGGGTAGGTGCACTCAGCAGTGAAACGTGCCTGTAACGCATCAGGGGCGGGCGCGGCACCGGGTGCAGCAGGGAGAGTGAGAGAGGAGGGCCAGCCCTCAATGACCACCTCCAATGTGCTGCGCTGTCGCACAACGCATGCGAACTTGCGCCTTGCCCCCCGGTTGACGCATGTTGCTGCTTTGCAGGTGGCATCCTCCTTGCTGCGGGGATTCCAACTCAAAGCGTGCCGCGGTTACGTGGTAGCACCAAGAGAGTACCCTTGTCGTTTTTGCCATGATGGGAGTGGGGGGCGGTGCAGTAGGAGTGCTCACCTGCTCACGCCGCCGCGCCTGCTCGTCCCGCTCTGAGGCTCGCTGAGACGCGCGCGCCTCCGCGGCTGCCACGTCCTCCTGCGCACCAAGGCGAACACACACACATGATTTCATTATTACTTCCAAAGTATGATTAAAATTACAACTGTTGTAATGCGGCTAATATTATACAGTGCACTTGCGACTTAGAGCAGGTGGCTGTTTCGTACGGACCATGCTAGGGTAGGTGGATCATACTCTACGCGCCGCTGTGGCTCGCACAGCAACATCCCTTACCACACAAACTACCATAAGGAGCACCAAAACACGCCCATCCCACACGCCAGGTTGCCCCCCTCAACCTATCAACTTTCAACAAACACAAACACCCCTTCCCCTTGCACCCAGCACACTCC
>JAULBY010015334.1:0-21272 GCA_032358315.1 Ophiocytium majus
ACCCTTGGTGCTTAAGCAGCTCAGCACTTGAAGAGGCAACTTGAAGTTGGCAACTTCAAAGGCTTGGCTGTAACACAAAGCGTGCATTAATTTGGGCTGTGTGCACACACTCCGCTGCAGTCGTAGTCGCAGTCACCGCTGGCACGACGTTCCTTCGCATCGGGGAAGGCAGTCGCGGGGCAACTCATTGGCACACAGTAGGTGCATTCCAGAAAGTGTCAGATACCAGACAGCTGCGGACTCATCGCTGAAAAAACGCGCTTCTCATACAACAAAGTGCCAGTAAGCCGCACGGCGTGCATAAACACATTGTATGCCAAAATGCAGCAGGACAGCCGCCAGACAAAGCACTGCAAATGCCAGCGTTTCATCATTCATGTACAAGTTGGGCCCGCCCTCCGGGCGGGGGCTCGCGACGCGGCGGGCGAGGGCGGGGCGGCCCCTGAGGGGAACGCTGCTCAGCGCACGTGTGTGCGGTGCTCAGCAGCAAAAAGGCTCAGCCTCTGCTCAGCAATCAAGCTGAGATTACGGCTTGAGCCCAAGCCCCAGGTACGGCATGCACTGCTGGATTCCCAACCTGAGGCGAGCGGTAGCACTGCCCCCGACCACCGTGCCAAACACTCGCTGAAGCGTCCACGCAACAGATTGGCAGGCTGGCGCCCGCTCCCCACCAAGCCCTCGCAGTGTTGCAGCTCCGCTCCTCCACACCCAGATTTCTTGATCATGAGCAGCTGGCCACACCCATCTCACACAGACGAGCGCTGGCGACCTGAAGAACGGCAGGCGGCCACGCCCCCCCCAGTAGCAGGTTAGTCTCCTGGGGCCCAGCCGTGGCCGACCTCACAGCCCGCTGCGGGCGGTGAGGTCTGGCGTGTGCCCTTCGCTGACGGATTACCGAAGCTCAGGCACACACTCAACACACTGGCACACTGGTGACGACCGGTGCCAAGTGTGGCCTGGCGGCAGGGCGTCATGCCCTCTGGAGTAGGTGCGGCTCAGCCTCACCACTGCGCCTTCATACTCCGGCCGCGCCCGCTGTTCATGGGTCAGCAACGCTCTCTACCTCCTGCGTCAGTGTTGTGCCTCAGGGCACAGTGCCTGGGAGCTAGTTGAGGGCACGACGCTCCGATCCTGGCCCAGGCACTACTACACCGCAGCGGTGAGTGCCCCAAGCGCGCGTGGTGCTCTCGGACCGTAGGTGGCCATGTAGGTAGCTGCCTGGGCCGCCAGGGAGCTAGCTGCCTGGCCCGGCCCCCCAGCAGTTGAAAAAGGCAGCGGGGTGTTCCAGCTCGGCTGGTTCGCAGGTCTGTGCCTTCTGTGTCGCGGTGGGGGGCTGGTGTTCAATTAAGGCGAGCATACGGAGCTGTTTTGTTGCCACCGGCGCGCACTCCGATGGCTGCGCGGTTTTATGCCGCTAAAATCGTGGCAGGGATTTTTTTTCCCCTTCTGGCTGGTATACCGGGTATACCAGGGGGTGAGTGGGGTTTACCCTACTGACCTATACCTTTACTTACCCCCGGGTATACTACATCACCCCACCATATCCCAAGCCACCCCCTACACGTCCGAGAGCAGCACCCAACACGCGCGTTTGGTGGCCCCATTGTTGGTACTTTTGGTGTAATTATCTGTGTACACAAAGTGTTGGACCCGCGGAGAGAGGTGTCATGTGTTTTGGCTCCAGATTTTGACACGCGCCTGGTGTGTGCTCCGTCGTCTGCGTATGTGTGCAAGTCAGACACGGCGATGGCTGCGACACCACCCCATTCGCATATCAGCTCGTGAGCATGTGCTGTGACTTTGTGCGTTCATGTCACAGTTTTGATGGTGTGGCGCCATCATGGCGATAGTTGCTGCCAGCTTGTGGCATACATTGACATGTCAAAGTTTGGCGCATAGACCACCTAGTCCACCGACAAACATACCTCAGTAGGTAGGTGGCATAGTGGGTAGTGTACGGGGATCTGGCATACCGGTGAGGCCCCAATGAAGGGGAGGCGGCGGCAGCTTGGCGCATAGCGCAGTCACGTTGCGAACGTGCCTCAGCAGGTGATGAGTGGCGGTGCTGCGGCTATGTGTGGTGCAGCGTAGGCTTCACGGTGACTCACGTCAATGCTGCCAAACAACTAATAGCGTCTTGCATCTACCACCATGTGTGGCAGCTCGGCACATTGCACACCTTATTCAAACGATACATCAGTGAGTGAAGTAGTGCTAAAGCTAGGCGCACAGGTGGAGAGCGCGGCGGCGGAGGCGGCGGCGGCGGTCGCAACGACTGAACAGGTGCAGGCGCAGCGGGAGGCGGCGGCGGTGGTGCGTGCGGCGGTGGTGCGTGCGGCGGTGGCGCGTGCGGTGGTTGTGCATGTGGTGGGGCGCGCGGCGGCGGCGGCGGCGGTGGCCGAGCGGGGCGTGGAGCCGAAGGGTCACTGAGCATGCATCTCTCGACTCTGCTGGCTTGCGGCGATGGCGGTGGCGACGGCGACGGAGCTGGTGGTGCACACGGTGGTGCAAAAGGTGCGTGATTTTCTGGGGGGGAGTGGGGGGGGACGCGGGGGAGCGTGCAATTGTGTACACCGCCCAAGGCTTGTAGCCACAGCTGCACCAGCAGCTGCAGCAGTTACAACAAGTGCCTGCATTCGTGCTGAACTCTGTGAGCTGCTGCTGCATGCTGCTTGCCTGCGTGCAAGCACACCACTCCCCCCAACCAACCATGCACAACCGCCATTGCCATCCCCCATGCCCCCCCCCTCCCACCCTGCAGGCAGCGGCACGCGCTCGGACAGCCAAGCACTGTGGCGGCGTGTGCGGAGGCGTGTGTGGAGGCTGCACAGGTGCGGTTGCCGGGCCGTGGCTTGTATGGTGTGGGTGATGCTGCGGTCACTGCTGCATATGGGGCTGCACCGGTGGGCGTGTGTTTGGGCCTGGGGTGGTGTGGGTGCAAGCCCGCGCATGCACTAGGTAGTACTAGTAGGTACTTCAGAAACTGCATACATTGGTTTTGGGTATCAAGTTGGCCCTTAAAAGCGCAATCTCACATGACCACCAGCCCAGGCGCGCTGCCCCCCCCCCCATACCTGCAGCGCTGACACACACACACCACCATGGCAATGCCCCGCGTCCCGCGCAGCAGGGGGACGCAGCGGCCCAGGCGACGTGCGCACGCGCGCAGGCCCAATCACGCCAGCTGGCCGAGGCCCGTCCGCCGCCCACCCACATATGCGACAGAGGCACGCAGGGCGGTGCAGCACTGCACCTCAATGGCGTGGGCGGCCGATGCGGACGTCATGGTGAGGGCCACGCGGAGGCCGGCAGCAGCGCAAGCGGATGGATGCGGTGGCGGCTGCAACGGCAACAAAGTGTTTTGGTGTGTGCGGGTGGCGGAGGCGGCGCGTCTGCTGGCGCTGCGCCATATGAGAGCTGCGCGTTCAGTTCAGCTTGCACGCACAGCGTCACGGTGCGGGGTGATTCTGCGCTGGCGCCGCCCGCTAGGGCTGGGTGGGGTGCTGGGCTGCATGTGCCGTCACCAGTGGGGGGGGCGCAGCTGTGTGGGCGGCACGGCGCATCTACTGTCTACTGGTGACAGTAGGCGTTGCCACATGATGTGTGCGTGAGCCTTGACAGCAGCAGTCACACCCAGCTCTTGCACAGAGCAAGAATACAGTTACTGCACTTCCACCCCTGTGGGTGTTAGTGTTGAGGGCGCGGCACACACTGCAAGCCCCCTCCTGCCCCGCAGGCTGGGGCACGGCGGCTCCTGCGGGCCTGGGGTAATACACATGCCAATGACATGGGTATTCATTCGTTGTCTTTTCCACTCATGTGGCGCAAGTGTTCATTGCTGTTGCTGGCGTGCTGCTGCTTGTGATGCTTGCTGTCTGTGCAATGAATACACCACGCCTGTGTGCATGCGCGCGCACCTTGTGCAGCCTGTGTAGTGCACATGCCTGTGCAGGGTTTTGCTGCGTGACACTGCGCCCGCTTCTGGCTGCACAAGCTGCCACGTCAGCATTGCCAATACCATGAAAGCTCCATACACACACAAAATGGGGGAATGGCATTTCGCCATCGCACTGAAGCACTGGCAATCAATTGTCATGGGCGATGCCTGTTGGGTCCTGTCCACATACTTCAGTAGCACTCTACTGTATATACTTCTTCTGAAGTAATCATACATGGCTTTCAAGTTAAAACTTGGAATTGAACCTTCCTACACGGATGAGCCCATTGAGCGCACTAGAGTTGGTGCAGTATCTAGGGCTGAACACCCAGCTCGCCAATCAATGGACATGTGCTGCTGCAGTCAACAGGCCACCGTGATCAGCTGCCGCTGTGCAACAACCTGGAAAAGGACCACTGGATCCGTTCATAGAGGTCAACAATTCTATCTGACACAAGCATGCTGAGCACGTGCAAAGCGCAGTGTGCACGCACGTGCTTAGCAGGGCAGCGCTCTGCCACAAATTTGGTTGGGTCACGCATATATACTCAAGTACACGTATTCACAGTCACCGCTGTGGCACGTTGCTTCGCACCGGGGACGGCAGTCGGGGCGACACATCGGCATACAGGAGGTGCATTCCAGACAGCATCCGTCAGCAGACAGCTGCGGACTGACCAACTGCTTGTTATACACCACAGTGCCAGTAGACCGCACGGCGTGCATAAACACCAACAACGTAAAAACGCAGCAGAGACGTCTAGACGCGAGACAAAGCACTGCAAGTGCCAGCGTTTCATTCATGTACAAGGTATGAATAAGGCACACTGCGGCAACGCTTGGTATGGTACACTGCCCCCTGAGGGGAACGCTGCTCAGCGCATGTGTGTGCGGTGCTCAGCAGCACAGCAGCTCAGCCTCTGCTCAGCAGCAGTGCACCAGCTGAGATTACGGCATGTGCACTGCTTCCCAACATGAGGCGAGCTGTAACACTGCCGCCCCGACCACCGTGCCAAGCACCCGCTGAAACATCCATGCAACAGATTGGCGGCTGGCGCCCGCTCCCCACCAAGCCCTCGCAGTGTTGCAGCTCCGCTGCTCCACACCCACGGCCCACAGCTACAGGCACGCACCCACGCGCCACGGCCGCCGCACAATGTCACCACTGCTCTTGGCACCATGAGACGAAACAGCGAAAGTGACAGTTACGCAGCGAGCAGTTACAGGCGCCGCACGCCGGGCGCGTGTATTTCAGCGGTTCCCCTGAGTGACTTCTGCAGCTGTCGGGGGTCTGCCCAGGCGGAGGCGAGGTAGTCATCGTCGTTTGCCTCTGCCAGGCGCTTCATCTCCTCTTGGCGCTTGAAGTAGAAGGCCATCATGGCCTTGCGCTCCTCCTCGGACACGGCCTGACGGGGCACGCATATTCGCGCGCATGGAAAGCAGTTTAACAAGTACATGTAATGCTATACTTCAAGTGTATACTTGAAGTATAACGGGTGCGCTGCTTGGTAGCCAAGCATTGTTTCAGTTACACACGTGTGCGCACTGTGTAGGGCGCTTCAAAGCGCCCGTTAACAGTATAACACGTCACCTCAACCATATTTCCAAGCACATTATTGGTACACGTCAAAAGGGATGCAAAGTGTCCATACTTTCAAGTGCATTCGAAGTACATTTCTGGTGCACTCCAAAAAGTATGCAAAGTGCGCTGCAGCACCAGTGGGAGCGCACTGGCGCCTGTGATAGTGTGCAGCGGCACAGCCTGCCAACTTGAAGAAGAGGAAGGCATAGCTAGCAGGCCTGACATGAACAGCAGGTGGGAGTCACCACCACGCACCCATACCCGACTGCCTGTGCCACGCACCCATACCCGACTGCCTGTGTACCAGGCCCACAGCAGCCATGGCACCAGTGCACACAGTTTGTGTACACACAACATCGCAACAGTAACCTGTCCCGTGTCAGGGGACCAGCCACTACTGCTACTGCTCAAGGGTCCGCAGTTTACACTGCACAGCCCCCTGAGCCAGGCACCTCCTGCCACTGCAGTGTGAGACAGAGGAGTGTGCCGGCATCCAGGCACTTCTGCCTCAAGTTCAACATCAACCTCAACTTTGAGAGTTGAACTTACCGCTTCCCTGCCAGGAGGGCCAGCGCCTGGCATTTGCAGCTTGCAGATGACCTTGGTCTTCTCGTTCTTGCCAACCCTGTCCCCGACCTACACGGCTCAGCGCCACACGTGAAACGGCAGGGGCAAAGGCGATCACTTCATTACATGGCGGCTTGTGGCACTACTGCACAGTGCAGGCGGACACGCAACACCATACACATGCGGGTGCACACATAGGGTGCCTTCTTTGCCACTTAAGCAACACTTCTACCGTAGAACGAAGAACGAGTGGCGTACATGCACAATTATAGTGGGTGCATGCAGCTGCGTAAGCGCACACACGGCAGTGATCACCAGTGTTTGAAGCGACGCACAGGCAGCCCACCATATCGACATAGAGTACACGTAAGCAACAAGCTCACCACATAGACATAGAGTACACGTATGCATACATACATGTATAACTGTATACTACAAAGTGTATATGCTCACCGTCTGGTCTCGTCGGAACTCCTTGCCCGCCATCCACAGGCTGGCAGTGTTCTCATCCAGGAGCTCCTGTGCACACGGGAGTACACACAAGTGTACGCGCAAAGGGAATATCGGTGCACGCCAACACAATGTATTCCGGTACTACAACTGTGCATCCCAAACACGGGTGTCACCAAACGGCAGCATGGCGGGGCCTGTGCAGTATTGAGATGCATACACTTCTGCAGAGGAACTTTGACGGGCTCATTCTTGAACTACCTGCAGACTTGACCAGCAGCATTTGCACAGCACTTTTGCAGGCAGGTCTGGAGGTGCAGGCTATACTTTGAAGTATACATATACTGAAGTGTACGGCACAACTACAACACCAATGGGGGCGGGTCTTGCTGGCATAGGTACCCCAGCTCAGTAGGAGACAAAAGCAAATGTGCGGTTGTGTGGGTTTACCAATACCTGCGCAGCGCTGGTCCCCTCCAGCCCCTCCATCTGGCTGCCCTCAATGGCAAGGTGCACTGGGTCAAAGGGAGGGAGACCCATGGGGTACGCCATGGTGACAGCGCCACGGATGTTGTCCAGCTTCTCGTCCAATTGCTCCTGCTCGGCAGCAGCACAGGGCAGCGGCAGCAGCAGCAGCAGCAGCACGAGCCAGCAGCAGCAGCAGCACAAGGCAGCAGCAGCGGCGGCAGCAGCACAAGGCAGCAGCAGTAGAATGTCGCGGTCCCTTTTACTGATTGTGTTTGTGACATGTACCTCCAACTAACATCTCGGTCATGGTGCTTGTGTAGCTGGCTGACACCGGTAGTACAAGCAAGCGCACATGGCAGTGCATGCGTTCATGCGCATCATGTGCTCACGGCAGTGGCATGCAGACTTGATACTTTGAAGTACTTGGCCCAAAAGCCAGTGACATGCAAGGTTGCTCAATCCCCTGCACAGCACATACGCTGGGCGCTAGCCAGACATTCAAAAGCGCACATTGCGCCTTCAAGAGCACATGGGTGCAGGTGCAAGTCTTCATGCAGATGTACCATCGGCGGCACATAAGCTGCCACACAATACACCGGCAGACTACAAATGACTGTCCTTTCATTACACCACGTGCTGCTGAGCTACACCTCATCAGCAACGCAATGTTGACACACGCCGACACACGTGTGCGTGCCAGCAGCAACCGCCCCTGCCCCCTTGCCAGCGCCCCTGCATTCCACCCACCTGTGAGGTGGCCATCTTGGACGCTGCAGCCTTGCTCACAGCCACTTCCGCATCCTGACAGCGCAGCAGAGAGGGAAGCAAGCGGGTTGTGCATTGGTCGTGGAGCAATAGGCGCACGCTGTGCCCAGCCGCTGTGTGTGCTCGTAATGCCGTCACTGGTAAATGTGTCGATGGTGCGAGTGTGAAACGCAACGTGAACCCACCGACAACAACTGCCAGATTGGTACGGTACATGATTTCAGTTTCGCACGCACACAGTGTGGTGGGAGTCCGTGGGACGTACACTGTGCTTACAGTGGTTGGAGTACTGCTACGATTGGTTGGACTGGCGCACCAACGCACCATATTGGTGTGACAGACACCACTGCCACTGTCAGCAAGCGCTACGTGCATTGTAGAATACAGGCAGACTGATGCCTTACCACCTTACCAGTTTGGTGCAGTGCTGCTGGTTTGTTTACTGAACTCCGCTCAGGGCGCAGAAAGCCCTCTGCACATGGTGTGCGTGTGTGACCAGAAAAGCATGATCAGATATGCTGCTGCGAGCGAACAATGCTACTCATTGGCACACGCATACGCATTGGCACACAGACATCCCCAAAGTGCTGTCAATCCTAGTATCACATGAAAGCCTGCTTCGGATGCCAGTCACCAATCTACCAAACACTGAGCGCACCAGCAGAAGCCGCATGCCCACAAGGGCACTATTTACAATAGTCCCAGCTATACCGTATGGTACATATACTGTGCCTACATTGAAGTATGTATACACACTGTATTATACAGACAACTACTTCGTGGTATACCTTTAAAGGAAGTAAGACTGAAGTACTACAGAAATACACGCCCACAAGTGCAAATTAATAAAGGAAGTAAGACTGAAGTACTACAGAAATACACGCCCACAAGTGCAAATTAATAAAACTACAGAAATACTTGAAAATAACAGTTGGGACAGAACGGTACACATTGACATCTACCACTCACTTGACACACGCGCTCGATAGTCTCCATGAGTTGCGGCGACACTCCGTTGCCGTTGCGCTTGCCTGTCGGGTCCGGCCGGTAGTGCTCGCCCTTGCTGATCTGCGGCCCACAGACATCCGCACCAGAAGAAATTAAAAAACATTCAAGGCATGTACATGTGCATATGTACCATGTGAGAACTCAACCTAGGAGCGATGTATATGTGTATACGTGTGCATACTTTCACATATACATACTTGAAGGAATATCAGAGTTGGCTTTCTACTTGCTGATCAGCGGCCCACAGACGCCAGCACCGTTCACCGCATGCCATGACAAAGCAGTGCAAAAGGTTGCCAAGCCCAGCTACCGGCCTTGGCTGGGGCAAAAGAGCCAGGCCAAGCCTGTGGACTGAATTGCCCATAGGTCTGCTCAAGAATCAAGCAGCCCCCACCCTGCACGGGTTATTCGGTACCCGTGAGCGTCCAGGTGCTGCAGAGTGGATTATTGGCAAGCCTCAGTCGACATGCCTGACATTCCGGCATTTCAGTGGTGGCAGGTGTGTGCGGCACAACCAGGTTATGAGCAGCTGCTGGTGAAACCGGCTGCTGGTGAAACCGAATCCGCTGCACGTTTCTGTATGTGTTTTTCCGGAGGTAGTTTTGTACAAGGCCGCACATTCTGTGGTGCACACAGTTGATATGCTCACAACTTTTTTACCATAGTGATATCGAAACATAATCATGCTATTCTTGTAACATAACTGTTGTACAGCAGGCATCATAAGCACTTGGACCTGCATGTCACTTGCGACAACTGAGGTGGCTGAGCCCTTGCAAGCTGCAATGCACGACATTCCGCATGTACATACAGCAAAGTACTTCTGAAGTACACTTCAGAAGTATACACAATTACATGTTTACATACATGCATATTATTATATGATACTTCACATGCTCATGCCTTGAAGTAGCACTGCCTCTGCACTTCGCCGGACTCCCACCCTGTTAAGGGCCTGTTTACCTCTACTCAAACAGCAGCAGCATCTAATTGGTGTACAGGTAAAGAGGTCAAGGTATCGTGAATGTCAAGTTGTGCAACACATCAAAACACATGTATGTATACGCCCGCACGTTCCCCCCCCCCCTGTCAATGCCAACCATACATGAGTCATGACTCATGAATCATCACATAACAACCAAGTACCTGTTGTCAATTTTTACAAACCTGCAGTGTCAGGCACGTCACATGGCCCATGTGACATTTCACTACATTTCGCTACAGTGCTAGAAGTATCAGGCTCCCTGAGCAGCTTCGAGAGTTGAACAACACCGGCCATCTACCCCTCTAGACGCCCGCCCTTTTCCATTTCTAGGCTACTGCTGCCTCCGACGCTTCCACTGGGCTTCCCGAAGCAGAGTACCCCCCCCCCCCCTCTTGCCAACCCACTTACTTCTATGTAGGATACCACTAGGGTTGCCGGAATCGTAATTATTTTCAAAATTACACCGTAATTCGTAGCGTAATTTCGCCATGACCTTATAACACCTGCAACATCTTTCATAATGTTTTGTGATCAGCACAGCAAGGCCATCACAAACGTTGAGGCATCGTAGGCTGTTGTAGCCATCTGCAGCGGGTGTCACGGAATTTCCATTGACCGTAATGTCCCGAAATTACGATTCCGGCAACCCTAGATATCACTGACCACAATATCAGACATGCTGTAACCGTCGCCGTCACTCACCTCCAGACCCTCCAGCTTTTCCTTGAGCTCATCCAGCCCGTGCTCCTTCTCTGGCTTGTACGGCCCATACTGCGCCAGCTCGCGCGCCGCTCCCACCAGGTACATGATGCGCAGCCGCGTGTTCCACAACTTTACCTGCGCACACCGGTGTGGCAGGGTCAAGGGGAGAAAGACACATATATGTCGTAAGGCAGCTGTGTGTGCAGTTGTCAGGTTTGTGGTGGCAGGAGTGAAGTGGTTCTTCGGACTGCCTGGTGGAAAATGGATGCATGGATGATACCAAGCTTGTTCCGGTTAGACTTCTGTTTACAAATACCGTCAAGAGTGCCCCTATTCATGTCCGACCCTGCATGATAATCATAATTCACCGTCCTATTACCATGTCCTACTTAATCTTATTCGGTTTCCCAATGCCAAGTCCGGTTGGCCTAATGTGGCATTTGACGGTAGTCACTTGTTAATGCCAGCTGTGAACGTCATGGTACCAGGCGCGGCTCGAACCACAATGCCTAAGGTTTTTGGGAGGTACGTAGGAGAAGCGGGTGCGTTCAGAGTGCAGGGCAGCCGCTGCAGCATGGCTGTACAAGATGTCTGCTTTGCTTGCACCTGAACTGCAGTGTCTAGTGTACGCCCGCAGTGTGTCACAACAACTCAGCAACGGGACCAGCCACCTTCTGCTGCAGCACGTGCCACCGGCTTCGACACCTGTTTCGCTTTCTGGTCTGTTACTGCAGCACACCTGACACAGCTGCTTGCCCTGCCAAAAGAGAGCCCAGGCCTGCAGGCCACCCAGCAGTGCTGCCAGCTAGGCCGCAGGACCGGCGATGCGACTGCAGATCTCCGGCGGGTAGCCTTTGTGGTGCTGCACCCAAGAAGAAGGGTGAGCGGCAGCATTAAGACACGCCTCGGGTGGCAGCAGCAGCACCAAGGTGGTGTGGCCGTGCTGGCTGGCAGCCGTTTCGCCGCCATGGGAGGCGCATTAGGCGCCGCTGCCCCTTGTGCTGCCTAGCGTCACCTTGGGTCCGACACAGCACCTGCCAAGACTGTTACAAATGCGCACCGTAGCTCTGGTTTGGCCACACAGCCATCGAATTTAGCCGCTGCTGTCTAAAGTAAAAAGGCCGCCGCACATCGCGGGCACTGCCATGCCCCGCTGCACGATGGATCAACGGAGGGCGCAGACGCAGCAGCTGCTGCCTGGCGAACAACACCGGTTTTGACCGTTGCCGCACTTGAGCTTACCAGCCGCCTGATGAGAGCGTCATTGGACTCCGCCACCGTTGTCTCGAACAGGAAGCTGTCGGTGTCTGATCGCTTCACGTTAAGCACCACCATGGTTGCCAGCACCTGCGTCCTAGCTTCAAAGCCGCTGTGTGTTGGGTGCAAAGGTGTGGTTGCATCTCCCGCTCACCCAGACGTGTGCCGTTTCTGTCGAAATTTGACCCGAATCGTAGCGTTTTCGGACAAAGCCCTGGGACACGTGTAGACCGACGCCGCGACACGTCGGTGTCTACGGTGCCGACATGCTGGAAGGGAAAAAAGTGTTTGAGCACTGAGTAACCTGCACAACCAGCTGGCCAGCTCTTTGTCAGATGCTCGAAAACGTAAACATGCATATTGGTGATGCAGCTGTTGCTGTGCACCATCATTGCAAGTGCTCGGACTGCTGATGTCTCCATTTGAGAGCCAGGCGAAGGAGCATGTTTCCCATCAACACATCACAAGGTCAGGTGCTCCAGCCTCAGCCAGCTTCCCCAGCAGCACACCACATGCAAGCACAACAAGCAGAAGAGCAGCCCAGACCAGCCATGCACAAAAACGCCAGTAAATTTACGTAAATACATGCACCATCAGCCACCAAGCGCTAGCCCCTCATTTGCCACCCCCCCCACTGGCGCCACTGCCACGCCGTGGCGGCGCAGTGCAGCACTGGTCCACCTTCACCTCCCCACTTGCAGCCCGCGCCGATTCATCCGCATGGCTGAGAACAGGCCTTTCGCCCTCCCGATCCTGCTCAGCAGCCAGGTGGTCCGCCTGCTCCGGCCGAATGCGCACCTCAAAGTTGCCGCGCTCGTTGCGCTCCGCCTGTAACGAGCATGCAAGCGGTGCAGTAGATCTCATACACTTCGAAGTACATGTATATATCACATATACCATACATACATACCGGTGTACATATACATGTTCATATATAGTCTTCGACGTATGCAGTGTATGTGTCAGCGGAGGAGAGGCACCGGTGCAGCCAGGCTGAGCTGCGCGAGCAACTACGTGCACATGCAGCGGTGATGTGGTCAGCATTCTGTTTATCGCTGTATGGCATTGGCAGGGCAGCAAGCGTGAAGCTACAGTGCGAACTGCTGTTGTGTGGCACTTGCTACCAAGCATGAAAGAAGAATTGCATGTACCGATTGGTATCCGTTTGCAGCTGCAAGTGAAGTGTACTGCCCAACTGCCGGTGAAAAAGCACACACCTTGCCAGCCACATTTGACAGTTCAGACCTGTACTATGTTTGACGATCGAACTGCTAGCACCACTGCACATGCCGTTTTGAACTTCCAACCAACTGCTGGGCTTCCAACCAACTGCTGGGGCAAGCGAAGCGGCTTGCGCACCTACCTGTACAACGTTAAAGCGCAGCATTTCCTCCACTTCCTCAATGCCCTTGATAAGCGACGCCAGCTTGGTGGGATCCGTCACATCCTTGTGCTTCACAAACTCCTCCCGCAGCTTGAGCCGCGAAGCCCTGCACATGACGCAGCAGTGTGTCGCATGATCACTTAGCCAAAACGGGCTGCAGCATATGTCCAGCTAGCCTAGTCACCACTACTTTTCTGAAGACACCTGCCCTGGTGCTCCACTGTCTGCCGGCCGCTCAGGCCTGCCTGCCTGCGGCACTTCTCGTGGTTGATTGTGTAAGCTGTGAGTGTGTCTGTGTAGGCGCGCGCATGACCATGGCTTGATGCTGCCATGCATTGCCCGGGTTCTTGCAGACCGATTAAGCGCAAACTATCAGACTACTTCTCGGTACAAAAAGTGGCACCTGTGTGCCTGTGCCGGACACATGGTGTGCTGTTTTCCCACTGCTGTGCAGTGCGTAGCCTGCGGGTAGCTTAAGCTAATCAGTACTGGCGTCAGTGTTTCATACTTGGACGGACTCACGAGCTCCGCTGGGTGCAGCAACATGGCATTTGCACTGACAAGCTCATAAATTGTGGCTTCCAGTGCGGACCATGCTGGTGTCGCAATGGCATGTGGTGCAAAAACAAATGCCAGATTGACGCAAGTGCGATCCACACAGCTGGTGCGCACACTTCGCGCAGGCACAAGGGACGCCCGTCCGAACAGTAGGCCTTAAGTGGCTGGTGGTGTAGCACCAAACGATACCTTCTGTGTGATGCTGACGGTGCTGCGCACACCGTGTCTACAGCGACACACAGCGCTCCATCTTGGCAGCTGAAGGCAGCCATGCACAGAATGTCTGGTTGTTGTAGGGTCACACCGCAGTCAGATGGCTGCTTAACTCGTGCACTAGCTAAGTTTGCTCTTTGGTCCGAAAAAAAATATGTCTCCGGTGCATGCACACTGCACACAAAGCAGCTGCAGCTGCAACATCGACACACCCCGGCAACCCTGCAACACACGCACCTGAGGGCCCTGTCGTCATTTTTGAACACCATCAGCCGCGTCCTCAGCAGCTGGCGGTACCCAGATATGACCTTGGATCGCAGGTTCGCACTCATGACTCCCGCCCTGCTCCCGCCGCCGCCACTGCTGCCGTCAGATCTGCAGACGGCGTGTTGGACTGAAAGCACTTCGAGCGCCACACGCTCTCGAGACGCAGCAAGTTACAGCAGAGGGCAGGACCTTCCACACAGGTGCTGCAGGGCGATACCAGCAGCCGCTGGCAAAGCGCGCTGGCAGGGGCTGCAAAGCTTTTAAGAGTGGTGACTGACCAACTTGCTGGCGCGCCGGCGCTCGGTGGGTGCACCGGTGCTGAGCAGCATGCGGCAGTGCTGCTGCTGAGCACGCAGAGAGAAAAACTCGGTGCATGCATGCATCACACTCCCAAACGCACACACAGAGGCAGACAGGGCACATAGTCGAGGGGGGCAACGGGTAGCAAGGCTGGCGGCATCGTTCACCCTTGTACAAGGCTCACTCACCCCGCAGAGCAAGGGCAGGCACCGGTGGCAGGTGGTTGGCAGGATTGGAGCAACCTTCACACGGGAGCCGGCCGGTGTGGATTTTTCAGGAACGCAACATGTCGCAGCCACAGTTCGCCGTTGGCACAGTCGACGAGACAGAGAAGCGGGTGAGTGCGTACGGCACAAAACCCCCTGTGTGCGTCGGTGCTACTCGTTGCGCCCACGTCTGCTGCTGTGCACATGCCACCGCGCGAATTGCCTGCTTCCGTTTTGTGGATGTGTGTTTTGCCCGTTTCGTTCGCCTCGCCGTGCCGGATGTCGGGTGCTGTGCTGCTGTGTGCCAGTTGCTCCTGCTGCTGCCGCGATGGCGCAATAACGGCGTTCATCGCTGCTCCATATAGCTGATTCATTACGCATGCCCTCCGTGTCCTGACTGCGGACATGGTAAATACCGGGGGGGGGGGACGGTCGTGACTGTTATTTTCTGCTGCAGCTGGATTGGCACCACCTGCTCGTGTGCCTGGGGTCAAGTGGCCATTAATTTCACGCAGTTCCACACCTGACACACCCCGTTTACGCTCAAAATCACCCATGCACAGTACCCTCCACACGCACACCACACGGCACTCAGTGGCACACGAGTGTTGCAGCCGGGGCAAGTTCAAGCTCAGCCTCTGCTGCGCTGCTTCCTGCTGCTGCTCCCGTCTGCCCCCCCCCTGCCCCTTTTCCAGCTCGACATGTCATTAGACGATATCATAAAGCAGGGGCGCAACGGCCGCCGTGCCAAGAAGCAGCCCAGCCAGGCCTCCTCTGCCAAGGCTAGTGCGGCAGAAAAGTCGGTAGGCAGCTCCAGAGCCAAGCGAGGCGCAAAGCTGGCTGCCAACAGAGGGCTGAGGGAGGATGCAGGGCCCGCGGCCATGGAGGTGCGTACGCAGTTGAAGTGAAAACTTGAAGTTATGCTCCTGACAGCAGGGCTGGCGCTCACGGGAGACCGGGGGATGCCGCGGCACTACTGCAAGTTGAAGTTGACAATCCATGCCGTTCATTTCGGGCGCTGTGGTATGCAAGCACACTGCTCTCCAACGGCGCAGGGTGTTACAACGTGCCTAGCGACATCCGCACTCAAAATTCCATTCAGCCGCCGCCAATACCGAACTTGGGGCCTGAAGCAGAGTGCAGACTGCAGTGCAGGTTTTGACGCATGTACAAAGACGGTTCTGCTTGCCGCATGCCAGTCCGTATACTGTGACACTCGCGGCACGTGCACCATTGCGCAGTCGTGTGGTTGGTACTAGGCATGTCTCTGTGGGCAATTCACTTGCCTGTCAACGGTACGGCCATTCCACCTCACTGGCAGCAACCCCCTGGATTGGAGCCGCCTTTCCTTCAAAACGCTGTGCCAGGGCAGCTGTGCTTGAGTAGGCGTGCCGGTGCCACAGTTGTGTGCTCCCGTTACGCTTCGACTTTGTGTAACTCCAGATACACGAAGTCATGTTTGCGCCGGTACAAAGTGCAAGCAGCCGCGTTGGCGGGTAGGGTGCGCTCAGCAGCGAGACATGCTTGTACGCATCACTGCCCTCGTGCTGGTGTTAAAGCTTTGTTTGCACTTGTGGCGTGCCCTGGTCCACATGAACATGGTGCGGGGCAGGTGGATGGCGAGGTCAACAGGGAGAGCGCTCGCGGCCGCAAGCGCAGGGCCAACGCGCAGGCGGACCAGCAGCTGAGGGCCGTGGCGCAGGTGAGCACAAACCGCTCTCGCAAACCTCTCCAGCTGTAACAGCAAGTGTAACCATAACTGTAACTGCCTGGCTTTGCTGTGGGGGAGGGGGGGATGAATGAGGGGGTGGACGGTGACACGGCGGGCGGGAGCGGCGGAGCAGGTGCGGGTAGGCCAGCGACGCCACGGCAGCGCCTGTTTCTCAGCAAACACTGGTTCGCTACGTGCAGCAGTTTGGTAGCACGCAAAGGCTTTGAATGCAATGGCGGCGTATCCCTGTACACCTTGTGGAGATTTCTACGCTGTGGCTGCTGCAGCATGCTCCCCCACTGGCGGTGCTCTAACAGGCGCTAGTGGCTGCCCTGTTATGCTTTTGGCATGAGAGACTGTGTGCGAGTTCCGGTAGATTTGAAAAAACTTCACAGCGAGGCTTTGGGCACAACCAGCGCGTGCTGTTTGTGGCAAACTAGGAGCAACGCCCTCACTTGGCATTGGCGTGCATGTCAGAGCTGGGCCAAGCTGGTGCGCGCACCTCGTGCGATCTGCACACACAGCTGCAGGCATGCCTCATGCAGGCCGTGCCCTAGGCAGGCACACAACTTATCCAGGCGGGCTGCCGCGATTCTCACAGCTGTCTATGCGCTTGCCAGCGACTCCCGCCCCGCTTGCTTAGGAAAGGTGTGCACCCGTGTTCACTGCTCGGCATGGTTTGGCCTGTTGCCGGCTCGTGACGGTCACACACAACTCTTATTGTAAACCGTGTTTGGTTGGTGCGGCAAATGCATGGTGGTGACCAGGCGCCCCCAGGCTCTCACAAGGCCGCAGCACTGCTACAGGCCAACCGCGCCAAGGCAAGAGCACGCGCAGTGGGAGTGGGGCACGTTCGCGGCGCGCCACAGCAGCAGCAGCAGCGGCAGCCTCAGCAGCAGCGGCAGCCACAGCAGCAGCAGCGGCAGCCACAGCAGCAGCAGCGGCAGCCTCAGCAGCAGCGGCAGCCACAGCAGCAGCAGCGCCAGCCGCAGCAGCAGCAGCGCCTGCAGCAGCAGCGCCAGCCGCAGCAGCAGCGCCCGCCGCAGCAGCAGCAGCACCAGCCGCCGCAGCAGCAGCAGCACCAGCCGCCGCCGCAGCAGCAGCAGCAGCGGCAGCGCAGCCAGCCTACTGCAGCGCAGGCGCTGCCGCACCGCGCACAGCACCAGGGGGTGGCCGGCTGGGACACAGTCTTTGGGAACGATCCTGGGAACGGCGCTGGACCATTCGCGTTCTCATCGGGGGCTGGGAACGTGATGCGGGCGTCCGCGCAGGGAGGAGACGCTGGCGACGGCGGCGGCAAGCGCAAGAGGCGGAGGGGCGGCAAAGGCAAGGGTGGCGGCGGCGACGCCATGCAGGTTGACGGTGGCAGGGGCGGTGGCGGCGGCGGCGGTGGTGGCGGCGGCCGTGCGAGGGACAGTGGCATCGGGTGCGTTTCCCGAGCACGTCTTGTGAAGTTTAGCGGCCAGAAGCTTATATTTATATGTGTAGTCTCGGTATTTTGATGGGTACGAGGTCAGTGTACCAACAGCACCACCATGCAGTGCTGCTGCTGTTGCAGACTGGGCAGCAGCTCACCGCGCACAGGCGGTCGCATGCTCCGCCAGCCCATTTGCATGCATGCACAGCAGCACGTCTGCCCATATCGCGAAGTGTGCGGCAGATCTTGCAGCACCGACAGCAGCCCCACAGGTTTTGCCGTTCTCTGACACAGCACCCCCTGTGTGCACGCTTTTGTTTACCTTGTGATTGGTGCGCTCAGCAGTGCGGTGCAGAGGAGAGACGGCACCGATGCGCGCGCTGCCGCTGCCAGGCAGCGCGGTGGGGACGTCCGCTCCGCCCAAATGGCAGCGCGCAGGTGCGAACCCCCTGCTGAACTGTTGAGTGCAGCTGTTGATGAGCTGTGGCTGAACTGTCAACAACGCTTTTGGCGCAGCTGTCTGCTGCCTGGCTGCGGGCGCTGCCCAACTGCAGGGCGCTTCTCATGGTGTGCTGCAATGCTGGAGGAGGAATACATGTGCCGGCAGCACTACGAAAAAGTTGGGCCACCTGGTGACCTGGCACATCTGCTCTGCCGCTGCTGCTGCGCACGCGCAGCGCTGCTGCTGCCTTCACACGCCCTGCTACCAAAACCGCTCACTTACGCTGCCATGCGTGCGTGCCTTATGTCACAGGGGTGTGCCTGCACCCCAGCAACAGCAGCAGCAGCAGCGGCAGGAAGGAAGTGGCCGCAGCGGGGGGGGGCGCAGGCGTCGTGGCGGTGGCGGCAGCGGTGGTGGTGGCGGCGGCGGTGGTGGCGGCGTCGGCGGGTGCAGCGGCGGCGGCAGCAATGGCGGCGGCGGTGGCGGCGACGGCGAAGCGGCAGGAGTCCGGGGCGGGCAGGGGCGCATGTGAGGCTATGGCTGGTAAAAGTGTGTACACGGCGTACGGTGTGCTGAAAGGCTGGCAGCAGCAGGCGCGCAACGCCACAAGCAACTGCGCACAGGCAGGAGCCGGGCACCGCACGCAGCAAGCGCAGCCCCTAAAATGCAGCCCCCCCTCCCCCCGTCCGGCCCGCGCAGCCGCTGCCGCCGACTGCCACTGCACTGCACACACGGAAACGTGCGCACACATGCACCTGCTCGAAGGTGCTGGTCCGCAGTATCTCAAAGCCGAAGATGTCCAGTATGCCGATGAACGACACCACGCCCCCCGCCGCCGCCGCCGCCGCCGGCGGGGCGGAGACGCCGCCCGGCAACTGCTGCGCGTGCGCCGCCACCGCGAGGACGGCGTTCAGCTTGCCCACGACCCAGCCAAAGAGGCGCGAGTACGTGTCCTGCGTCAGCGCGCGCAGGTTGTTGCGCGACTGCACGGCGTTCAGGTTGATCCTGCGGGTGGCGGCGGCGGCGGCGGCAGCGGCGGTGGGGGTGGCGGCGGCGGTGAGAGTGGCAGCCGAGGCGGCGTGACGTGTGCGCGCTTGTGTAGGCGCAGGCACATTCTACCTCCGAGAGAGATCACAGGATTGTCATGACTGCCAGCGTGTCAAGCTGGCTCGTTGGTATTTCTGTGTTGCCTGGCGGCAGGTAGTGTAGTGGTGCCAGCGGCGCGTGGTCCGCCCCTCCTGGTGCATGGCACCCCCCAGCCGTTCCTGCCGCGGAGGGCAGCAGCCACCCACCGCCCGCCATGAACTGCAAGAGCAGCGCCCCTTTCAGCGTGCAACTTAACAGGGGCCGTGCCTACTGTACTGCTGAGCACGCCAGTAGCCGCGCCCGCCAATTTAATTGCATTGCCGGTGACGCCAGGCGCCTGCCTGCCTGCGGCTGTTGCTGCTGCCAAGGCTGGGCCCCCCACGGCGCCAGCCAAGCCACCTTGGTCTCGCATTCATGATATTTGCAGCATGATACACTCCAGCGCTCACGGTTGGCGCTGAGCTCACGGCCGGAAGTGGTGATACCCCCAAAGATGCCCACCACAGAGTGCCCACCGTCACGACCCACGCACACACAGGCTCTACCTTCACCGACGCCTAATGTGCACAGTTGGGATCATTGACCTTGAAGCACCGCCACCAACGGCGACCAACCACGGGTGACGCATGTTGCACGCGCGTCCGCCACTTTGCTGCACTCGCGGCAGTTCCGTGGCTGTAGTCAGGTGCCACTACCAGCCCCAGGCCTCGCCGCCAACCAGCACTCACCATAAATACTTCTGAAGTGAGGTACGTGCAGCGGCTAGTGCGCATTCGGCCCCACCCTGACGCCCGCTGCCGCAGCTCGCACGTACCACCCTCCCTGTTAGCACCCTCTGTGGAGGCTGGCGGCGCAAGTGCTCGCGGGCATATTGCCACTGCGGCACTCACAGGTGGACGCAGTGGCGCGCGCGTGTGCCCGTGTCTCATGCACATATACAAATCCCCGCCCCCCCCACCCCCCCAACACCAACTCCGCGTGAATGGCCTCTCCAAACCAAATAGTCTTTCGGGCACACAAATACACACAATGGCCATCGGCATTGCAGAGATAGACAAGCTCCTTGCCAGCATGTGCGGCAGCAGCAACCAGCCGACCGCACTCGAGCCCAGCCACCACTGCACCAAGCGGGCAGGCCACATCACTCCCCTCGCCCACGGCCCAAGCCTGCTTCACCGTTGGCAACTGCGCCCCCATATGGAGCCTCCACCGGGCAAGTGAAAAGCAACAGCCCGCTGCATCGCCGTACGCGTGGCGCGCTGCAACCCCACGAGAGCCTCCGACGGCCAAACAGCAGCGCAGCACAGCGCGCGGCATGGCAGCGGGCGGCGGCGGCGTGGGCCACTGCGGCACTCACAGGTGGAAGGACTGCCGCGCGGACGTCCCCACGGTCACGCGCCGCCGCGTCACCGCGCGCTCCAGCTCCGGCCACAGCACACCCCACTGCGCGGCAAGCGAGTCGCGGTCCGTCTCCGCCCCCACGGACATGCGGCAGGCGCTCTCCGACCCCCCCGGGTACGCCGCCGCCGCCGCCGCCTCCGCCTCGCTCAGGTCCTCGAACGCCACGTTGCCCGCGTGCAGGATCGCCGCGAGGACGCGCCACACGTCCGCCGTCTCCGCCGCGCCGAACCGCAGCGCGCACATCGCCGCGCGCAGCGCCGCGAACGCCGCCGCGTCCTCCTCCCCCTCCCCCTCCCCCTGCCCCCTGGAAGGAAGGGGGGAGGAGGGGGGGCCGCGCGGCGCGCGCTCGTCCGCGCTCCCCGCGATGAGCGCAAACGCGCGCGGGCCGGCGCCGAGCCCCAGGTCCTGCAGCCGCGCGGGCTCGAGTCCGCGCGCGAGCTGGTAGAAAATGTGGAAGGACCGCTCGCCGGCGTCGATGCGCACAAGGCGCGAGCGCTCCAGCAGAAAGTGCTCCGTCTGGGCGCCGAGGAGGGGGGGCGCAAGGGGCGCACACCCCCCGCGCGCGT
>JAULBY010015345.1:0-53708 GCA_032358315.1 Ophiocytium majus
AGGTGGACAAATCACCCCACAGGCTTCGGCCTGGCATTTGGCCCCAGCCACGGCAGTATCTGGGCTTAGCGGCCTTTCAGGTTCTTTCACAAAGCATTCTACTATCCTGGCAACCCACACACGAGCAGCACAAAAACACCCGCTCCGCCCCGCACATGCATCACTGTGCGCGGCGTAACTCCATGCACCCCTCCTTGCACGTACCACGAGAAGCACACACTTGGAGCTCTGTGGAGCACTGCAAGGTATTGCAGAATTGCCCAGGTTGTAAAGTACTTGACTTACTCCCCTTACCTGAGTGATGGTGCAGGGCGTGATGCACTTTACCATTACGCCCGCGCCACCGCTCCCGCCCCCGCTGCATGGCCACACACCAGATAGGCAAGTGAACCCTATTGCTTCTTGCCCGTGGTGCTTTTCTTAGCGAATGCACCACACCTCTTGTACCCGACAACACGACAGGCGCACAAACAACCCGCACCCCCCTCTTCTCCCGCACACACACACACACACACACACACACACACACACACACCTGTGTGATGGTGTAGGGCGTGATGCACTTGACCATGGCGCACGCGCACTCCCCAGCCACCGCTCCCGCCTCCCGCTGCATGGCCAGCACCTCCGCCGGCCGGCACACGCCCGCCAGCCTCTTCTGCTGCTTGGCGCTCAGCTCCAGAGGGCCGTCGGGGTCTGCCCACGGCTGCCTGTATGTGAACTGCTCCGCGTTCTCCTCCCCCTGGGACGGAGAGAAAAGAGAGACACCATGGCGGTGGGGGGGAGGGGCGGTGACAGTGAGGGATGGGTGCCGTTGGCGTGTGCACGTTAGGCGGCAGTGGTGTGGAAGAGAGGGCAGCAGGGTAAGCCCATAGCTAGTGATGGGTCACCGCGTACAACGTATTTCATACGTTATACAAAATACGGCGTAGTCTGCGTATTTCTACGCCCAAAAACGCGATATGCGGCGTATTTGCCGTACAAATACGTTCATCCGCAAATGCTATACGACGTATTTACATACGTTATACGGCGCATAATGCAAAATTATACGCTGTGACCCATCACTACCCATAGCTGTGCTGTTCAAGCAAAGGTGGTGGGCTGCAGGGGAGCGCCGGCTGGAGCAAAAAGCACTTTATTTTTTGGCGGCCTGGTCTCGGAGACACAGAGAAAAAGACAACATTAGTGGTAGGAGGGACGGGGGGGGGCGGATGGGTGCCTAGTGTGCACGTGCTGCAGGCGGCAGCGGTGTGGAAGAGATGCTAAAGGGTGGTTTTTATTTATTTGCTCTATTATGTTAGGTATTATATTAGCGCTCCTCCCCTGAGACCACGAGGTACAGTGCACTCGCGATGTAGTGCGCGTTGGTTTCGTGCGGTATGCGGTTTTGTGCGGGGTCCAGCCACCTGTCACAGACCACATGGTTCTATATAAACGATGCTCAATGCCCGATTCGATTGTGTGAGGGTCTTGCTTTAGTGAGGGGCGCTAGGGGGGTGACAGTACCCCGCACTCAATCGCGAGTGCACTGTGTACCATAGCAGCGGGAGGGGGGGGGGGGCGGCAGTGGCAGTGGCGGTGAGGGATAGGTGCCGTAGCTGCGCGTGCTGCAGGCGGCAGTGGTGTGGAAGAGAGGGTAGAGGGTGGTTTTTATGTATTTACTACTAGCAGTATCACAGTTCGAAGTATACTGAAGTATAATATTATTCTTATTGTTAGTCATTATATTGTTCTAATTATTTATTGTTAGGCAGACGGCGCAGCCTGTCTCTGTGAGGGTCACGCGCAGGGCTGGCGCGCGAGCATGACATTGGCGGTATCACAGACACTTGACATAGCTCGCATGCGCACGGGGCCTGTCTGGTGCTTTTCACCAGGTGGACAAATCACCCCACAGGCTTCGGCTTGGCATTTTGCCCCAGCCACGGCAGTATCTGGGCTTAGCAGCCTTTCAAGTTTCTTTCACATGAGCATGAAGCGGGCTGACGGCGCTTTTCTGCCAAGTGAAAACATCGAGTGACAAAGAATGACGCCCCTGAAGCAGTGGTACATTATGACACATACGCCAAGAAATACATGAGGTTGTTGATTTCTGCACGCGCTTTGAGTTTACATTGCGACATGCTCCATAGAGTACTTAAGATTATGAGCTCGGCATCACTGTAATGAGTGAAAACAAATCCTTCCCTTCCCGTCGGTGTGCGAGTAAATACAATTGAAGTACATGTAGTGCAATAACGGCCACAAATACATTCACTCAAGCAAAGTGACTGCAGCTCGCACCTGCCTGCTACTACCACTTTTGCTGACCACCCGGCGTGGGAACGGCACATGAAAAACATTTGTTTTAAAGCAATTAAAAGCCCAGCGAATTTTCGAATTTTCCTGACAAAGGCTGTCTCTCTAACACCTACTTCGAAGTACTGTTGTTTGAAAGTTCGCCGGGTCTGCCTTGATTAGCTTCGGAGCGATGGACGCTATCCCTGCTGTTTTGTTGACAGCTGGACAACAAAAGAATTACCTTCAACAAAGTGCAGAACTCATGTATAGTGCTCGTACGTACGCCATAGCACATGTGGGGCCACCATGCAGCACTTCTTGCACGCCTCTTGCACACAGTTGCACACCGCTCGCACATTACAGCGCGTTCCATTCCCAGAGCTGGTACAATAGCAACAGCTCTGCACGGTGGCCACCGCATCTGCATTGTCAAGGTGCTGACATCGTGCCCGCCTTGGTGGCAGCAGCACATAACACAAGTGATCGGTGACAGGGTATAACCTCCGCATTTTACGTCATGTAATGCATAGTGATGGGTCACAACGTATAGTTTTCGCATTATACGCCGTATAGCGTATGTAAATACGCCGTATAGCGTATGTAAATACGCCGTATAGCGTAAGTAAATACGCCGTATAGCGTAGTAAATACGCCGTATAGCGTATGTAAATACGCCGTATAACGTGTGCAAATGAACGTATTTATACGGCAAATACGTCGTATATCGCGTTTTTGGGCGTATAATTACGTCGTATTCTGTACAAGGTATAAAAAAGAAGTAAGTCATACGCCGTGACCCATCACGAATAATGTATGCAAAGTACGGCGGAGAACGCTTTTCAATGAGCGTGTTCATACCGCACATGCGCCATATTCTGTACCTGGTGCTACGCAAAATACCTTTGACGCCGTGATGCATCACAGCATAATACCCATAGCTTTGAATTCAACTTGCACACAGCCTGGCCCAACAGGGCACCCCCCGCTTGGTGCCACGCACCAGCGCCAAGTGGTGCCATCAGCCGCGGCTCGGCAAAATGCCATAACGGCTTCCTAGGCCCAGTAGACATACTAAGTCATGCACAGAGATTGGTGCTGCGGTTTATACTGTGTGGGTGTGGTATGCGCTCACCTGGTGGCGCCGCCACGAGCCGCCCTAGTGTACTTCACCACATACAAGTGACCAGCTATGTTACAATGCAAACAGTATGCCAACTCACTCCGTCTACACTTACTGCGCACTGCCACCTGCCGCCTGCAACAGCCCTGTTGTTTTACCGTGTTGTTTGTTCTCAATCAACCTGAGTGCCGGAGAGGTGCCATTCCACGCTCGCACACGGCTGGAACCAACGCCAGAATAAAACATGACAAGCTTTCTCTTGCCCACGCAAGCCGTGCTTGATTGATGCTTTCGTACCTGCTTTGGACACCTGCTTTGAAGCAAATTGCAGGACTGCACTTCTAAACTACTGGCACACACACTTTATCCTTTGGCGCATACACTTGCCCACGCAGTACTCTTTACCCACGTAACACTCTTTTGTCCTTCGACAAGTCACAAAGGCACTGCCGCCAACGGAAGCCCCAAGTGGCGACACGCAACCCAAGCCTGTCAACGCCACACTTTTAAACACACTGCGCGGCCCACCCTCACACCCCTCACCTCCAGCCACGGCATGAACACCTTGCCGTTCACAAACGAGCTCTTCTTCAGCACCTCAATCTCCGCAGGCGTGAGCCGGTACGCAGCGTCATCCGCCCCCCCCCCTCCCTCACCACCGCCGCTGCTGCTCCTGCGCTCGGCCCTCCCCGCCGCTGCCCCCGCGCCCCTTCCATTGGCCGCTGCGTGTCTGCCGCCAACAGCGGGTGCCACCGTCGGCCGCTGCTGCTGCTGAGCACCACTCGCCGGTGGTAGCGCAGACACCGCCGGCGGCTGCGTGGGCAGCGGCGGCAGGCTGTCCAGCTGGGACGCTATGGCGTGCTGCCGCTGCAGGTCGCGCACGCGGTCGATGATCTGGTCGGCCTGCACCACCAGCGCCTGCCGCTCCGGCCTGGCGGTGACACGCTCAATGGCGCTGAGGTAGCTCTCTGCGGCGGCCCTGTACGCGTTTATCAGGTCCGCGGTGCTCAGCGCGTGGGTCTCGTCGGCCTCTATGGCCGTCGCCAGCAGCCGCCGCGCCTGCGCCACCGCGGGGTCTTGCAGCTGCTGCTGAGCAAGGGAGGCGCTCTGCTCAGCAGCAACAGCAGCGGCGGATGCGGCGGCGGCGGCAGCAGCAGCAGCGGCAGCAGCGGCGGCGGCGCCGGCGGCGGCAGCTACCGCTTCCCCCTGCTGCTGGGCTGCGATGGTGGCAGAAGCGGGGGCAGCCACGGGCCCCAGGTCTTCAAAGTCCTCGTCATCGAGCTCCGTCTCCAGCTGCTGCAGCTCCACGAGCTTGGCCTCGCACTGACGTATGCTTCCCGAGATGGACACCCTCCGTGTGGGTGCCTGGGCTGAGGGCAGGGCTCGCTGGAAGAGGGACAGTGCAGATGCGAACTGGGAGTGGGCGACGTACAGGTCACCCTGGGCAAAGCTGGCCTCTGCCTCGAGCAGGGTCTGCTCTGCCCTCGTGGCATCGTCATTCATAGGTGGCTCTTGCTGCACCCACTCCCGTTCCTGCTGCCCAGCGAGCACTGGCGATGGCGTACACCCCCCCACACACTCCCCTATCCCCCTATCACAGCTGCTGCTGCGAGCCGGGCGCACCGGGGATGGTGTACGTCCCCTCACCCCCCAACCACCGCTGGTGCGAGCAGCAGCACTGGGTATGACGTACCTCCCCTCACTCCCCTACCACAGCTGCTGCTCCCACGACACAGCAGCTGCTGTGAAACGATGCGAAACAGTGCCCCGCCAGAGATGAGACAGCTGTGGAGGCCGAATGGTGTACTGGAGGCGAATCAGGCTGCCGGGAGGGGCTATACGAAGGACACCAGCCACCCGCGCACACACACTGCCGTCACCATCGGCACAGCAACTCCCCTGCAGCTTGTGCCCGCCGACATGTACAGAAATCAGCATGTTGCTGCTCAAAGAAGTCATTGCTCTGCTGAGCAGAACCCTTGGGTTTCAGTTTGGCAACTGCTTCTTTTGAGCAGCAGAAAAAGCAAAGCATGCCGTACATGCATCCATTCAATGCCAAATGCTGTTGAGTTGCTGGAGTGCAGGCAAATAAGACGAAGCGCCGCTCATGACAGCGATGGCAAAAATACTCGCGCCCTCCAGTGAGTGATGATGTACTGATTTTGCAACCGCGCGCGGCGGCACTGGCCGCGGCAGCTCATTCTGAGCGCCGCCGCTGCTCCACGGCAGCAACCACTTCAGAGCTGCCTGGGCACCAACAGCCTCCCTCCCCCCTATCATGAGATAAAAAAGCGGCCGCTGCTGATTGGGGGTGCCAAAGCGCGGCGGCGCGTCTCCCCTACTTCAAGTGGAAGTACCTACTAGTGGCACAGACAAGGCAACCGTATCGCACAGGCGCACACCGAAAGAATACACACACAGATATCACACAAGCCAAAAACGTGCACCCCCGCTGCGGTGCGCGCGCGGGGACGGTGGGCAGCGGCAGCGACAGCAGCAGCGGCACCGCTCGCTCGCGCGCCTGCACATCAGCGTGCTCAGCAGCAGCCTCACACAACCAGCGCACACAGTCCGGGTGCCATGCACGCCCACGGGGGCAGCCGCCCCCTTATGCCATGCAGCGGCCAGCCCCCACGCCTGTTGCGCCAACCCTTGCGGCTGACCAGGAACAAACCTCTTGCCAGTGGGGGGGCGCGCGCACACAGCAGCGCTGCCCCCCCCTTCCCCCCCCCCCCCGCCCCCTGCCAAAACCCGACTAGAGCGAGCCGCAAAGCGCGGCCCTGGGTACCGTGCTAGGGGCAGCCTACGCCGCCGCGGCATCTACTTCCTCGCAGGGGTACACATACTCATCGGAGTCCGCCCCTGCGTCGCCGCCGCTGCTGAAGCTGGAGCTGGCGCTGCCGCCCGCCGCGCGCACTAGCGCTGCGAGGGAGCGGCAGGAGCCCAGGCGCGCGTCCTCAGCGGCGCGCGCTGACTGGAGGTAGGCGGCCACGGCGTCGTGTCCGTTGGCGCGAGCCAGTGCCTCCGCTGTGAGTCCATTCACGTCCAGAGAGCTGATTCTGTGGGGAGTGGGAGGGGGGGGGGCACGGCAGGTGTGTAGTGATGGGTCACAGCGGATAACTTTCGCATGATACGCCTTAGTAGTATAACGCATGTAGAGACGCCGTATACAGTACTTCTGAAGTATACAGATGAACGTTTTTGTACGGCAAATACGCCGTATAACGCGTTTTTGGGCATAGAAATACGCTGTTATCTGGATAATGTGTAAAATATGTTATACGCCGTGACCCATGACTACAGGTGTGTGTGGGGGGGTGGACGCAGCTGTGAGGTGGCGGGAGAGGCCACGGCAGCGGCTGACAGGGCATATGTAGTGGTGGACCACAGCGTATAAACTCTCTATTATAAGCTGTATAACGTGTGTATATACGGCGTATAACTTACTCGAATGAAAACATAACCTTACTTCAACTGAAGTATATTACAGGGCAAATACGCCACGTAAAACCCTCGTGGGCATAGAAATACGTAAACAAGCCATATTTTGTGTATCGTATAAAAAAGAATACGCCATGACCGATCACTAAACATGTGTTTTACCAGTGTGCACTCCAGTCATCTGTGGCGGTGGTACGCAAGCGCCGGGCAGCAGAGGTGGCAGCTCACCTGAAAGGCCCTCCCTCCAGCATCAACGCATCCAAGTGGCCCCCGCCGCTGCCACCACTAACACTGCTGCCGCCGCTGCCACCGGCGGCTGGCGGTGCTGCTGCAGAGTCGCTGCTGGCGCCATGCTGCTGCAGCTGCCGCCGGTCTGGCTGCAGTGCACTTATGTTGATGCGCGCCACTAGAAGCTGTACCACATCCAACCACCCCGCCTCCGCTGTGAAGCCACGGCACAACACCGTGCGTGCGGCAGTAAGGAAGGGGCAGGGAGCACCTGGTTGACAGCCCATGCGCGGCTTCACGGGTCCAAGCCAGTTGAGTTTATTGTGTGCCAGCGCGGCTGAGGCACCCATACCTGTGTATGCGCATTAATTACAATATATAATTATATATAACTGCTTTATATAATTACTTCTGAAAGTATACATGTGTAATTATACATATATATATATAAATATTAGGGCAAAGGTCCCAGTGACAACAGCAAAGGGCGCGGGCAATCGCACCTGTCTTTAACAACGCTTGTGCAGCAGGCAGCGGCGCACAGGCATGAGTGCGTGCGCCCGCTGTGGCCAGCTGACAGAGGCAACATATGTGGTGTGAGCACTGCTCATTTCAAGCACGCTCGCGCCGCTGGCAATCACAGGCGCATATGACGACTTCTTCTCCTCATCAAAAAACACAATCATGCACACACGGCTTCAATTCAGATGCCATGAGTGAAGCGGCCCCGCTCACCTGCTGCGTGCAGCGGTGTGCGGCACAGGGAATCGCGGACCCTGAAGGGCACACCCCGCTCAATCAGCGCCTCCACCACTCCTAGATGCCCATTGGCTGCCGCGTGCGCCAGAGCCGTGCGGCCAGACTCCTTGTCTGCAAAAGGCGTGACCCAGAGAAGCAGTTGCAGGATGAGGTGCTGTGCAGCTGCCAAAGGGTGTGCAGGAGCGTAGCAGCATGAGTGGCAAGCCGCAGGGTGCCTGTCGCGTGCCTGCAGGTGCCGTGTGCATTCCCAGGTGGTAAAAGTCTTTGCCGGCGTGAGCCCTGCAGCTCGGCAGGCAGACATGCGTGTGCTCAGCAGCACCAGTGGGCTCAGCAGCACGTTGAATTCATGAAGCACAGAGCCTCCGGTCGCACATACTTGAACTACTTATACTACTAGTAGTACTTCATGAAGTAATAAGTGTTTTGCTGCGGCAGCGCTTGCGTACGCACCTGCGGCGCATGGGTTGCAGGCCATGGCGGCTAGGTAGCTGCGCCGGTGCATGGAACCTGGAACGAGCGATGCGTGGGAAGAGGCATCCCTTGCTATTGACAGCAGCTCCACACTGCAGTCCAGGTGGCCTGGCACAGCGGACAACCAATAAACGTGTGAGGCGGGTGGTGAGTACGTGAGTGATGATCAAGGGAGCGTGGTTACACCTCAGTCGCACCCCCAGCATCCACATGGAATGACACACGACCGAAGGCATCCAGTTTTTTGGGGGGGCTCTTGGTTTTGATATGACAACGCGACGACTTGCACTCCGGATCACACACACCAGTTCAACTTCTTGAAGTTACAGTTGAAGTATGCACCCAATCTGCTGCTGTTGCCTACCGCTTTTGAGGTGTGCATCTGCATTCTAAGCCGATGTAGCGGTGCACTTGGAGTATGCATACATGCTAGTACGCACCCAGACGGCACGCATGCTACAGCTCCTCCTGCCCTCTCTGTGCGCGACCCACCCGCCCTGCACTATGCCAGTCCAACCACTTCAAGCACGCAAGCCCAAGTTGAAGTACATGCAGCTACTTCAAGTGAAAACTTCAAGTACTCACCAAGCGTGCACGCCTGCATGAGCGCGGTCATGCCCGCTGGGTCCGCTAGCCCCGCATCCGCCCCGCACACGCGCACCAGCAGACGGCACATGACCGGGTCCCCGCGCTGCGCCGCAAGCGCCAGAGGCGTCAGCCCGTTCGCATTCTGCAGGTCTACATGGAGGGGGACAGGGGGGGGGGGGGGGGGGTAGAGGCAGCATAGAGGGTTAGCGGGGGGGGAGCGGTGGAGGCAGGGGCCGGGGTGGGCGGCGCCCAGCGGGCGGCAGTGGCAGCCCGAAGTGATGGCTGTGGTTGGTGGAGCAGAGTGCACGCTTGGCACCAGGGACTGTGTGCACACCGCAGCCAGAAATATTCGCCTGGTGTTTCTTGTGCTCATGCCTTTAATGCCCTTCTGGCACAAGATGTGGTTGTTGGTGCCAGGTTGCACGCTCTCATACTGCACGCGGTACAACGCTTGCATAGCATGGCATGCTTCTACAGCTATAATCATACCACGTGTCTGCATAGTGCGCGTGACACAGCTACTGCATAGAATGGCATTCTTCTACGGCCATGAACATGTGTCTTCACACTGCACGTGAAACAACGTTCCCATAGACTAGCATGCTTTTACAGCTCTCACCACGGTGTATTTTGCCAGGCCTTTGGACCCCGCCGGCACTGCCTGACACGCGTCTCCGCCTATACCACCAATTTCTACAGTGCGCTTGTTCTGCTGTACAAACGCTGTGGCAACCCGCCAGCGCCACTCACCAACAGTGGGCACGCGAGCCTGCGTGTAGCTGTTGCTGCCGAGGCCAGTTCCCCACGCCGCAAACATGTCCAGCTGCCGCTCCAGCCGCTTCTCATGCAGCTTGGCGGTGGCTGCCAGAGGCGCCAGCACAGCAGTTTCCCCTGCCACAACCGCACTGTGGAAGGGCGTGTCGTGGCCCACCTCTAGACCCTCCAGGCACCTGCTCAGCAGGAGGAGGTGCAGCGGCAGGCGGCAGCGGTGCTCAGCAGCAGCAGCAGCAGTGCTCAGCAGCCATGCTCAGCAGCAGCAGCAGGAACGCGGCGGCGGCAGCAGCAGCAGCCCCACCACCACCATCAGCAGCTCAGCAACAGCATAGCCACAGTAGTGCCCACCAATATAGTAGCAGGTATGTCTCTGCCAACAAGCCCTCGAACGATTGGCATTCCTTCGTCACGCAGCTGTGTGCGGCACTGAGCAGCTAGGAAGGCATGAGCGATGCCATAGCGGTCAAGCGCCCTCTGCGTGTACCCGGCACTGTGCACAGTGCTGCGCAGCCTTGGGGGCTTTGCTGCCCGCTGCCAACAGATACAGCAGAGGTTTGAGTACACTATCGGAAAAGGCAAAGGTTTGCGGGGTGATGGCGCTGCCTGCTTGTACCATCTTGTAAATACTTCAAACAGTATGTTTGTGACATGAGTGGCGCACACGTCCGACGTGGAAAACCAATACCAGTGTTTTGGTGAAGCACGCGGCTGTCAGAAGTGACGCACAGAATGCGCCATGTGCATACACAGCTTTGATGTACTTCAAGTATGGTTAGGTGGATGGCATCATTGGTGGCTGGCAAAACCTGTCGAATGGGCGTGCTCGTGTCGTCAACACTGCACTCCAGATATGAGGTTCAATATGTGCCACTGTTCCTCACGCTTTGACCACCCCTGCGCCGTTGTTGGAGAAGCGATGGGGGTGCTGGTGTGCTAATGTGTACAACCCATTTAGGCTGGAAAAGAGGTATACTTTCCAAGCATAGAAGCTGACCGATACGTCGACGGATTACGCATGCGATAGCAGACTCCCCACGTCAAGGTTTCCACGAAGCGGTTGTACCGGAATGGAAGCACAGCAACCCTCTGTCACTGGAGTCCTTTTTTAAATATTGTTAATTTGAATGCACATCGTTGCCAGCAACACGGGCAGACATGCTGCAGGTGACCTCAGGCTCACGACACTGAATGCATGTCCAATGCGGCGGATGCTGTTCAGTTACTACACCCGCATGTCTGACAGGTAGCGGCTTTGGTACCCAGCATGTCAATCACCCACTTCTCTTACACACCACATACGCAATCCACACCACAACACTTCACTATGCTTTGACGTCTTGATTATACTGTGTACTAACACATCTCTGCTCGACAAATTGAACACCTTACAAAAATAATTCATGGCGCCGCCGCCGCCAAAGTCACAGGTGCCCGTACGATTTGAGCAGCGCCACCGCCGCCGCGCAGTGCCCCCCGCATATGAGATAGTCAAGCGCCGTCAAACCCTCCATGCAACGTGCATCCACAACACAACACTATGCTTTGGCCTCTTAGCTATGCCGTGTACTAACAAATCTCTGCTCGACACATTGAACACCCTACAAAATGGGTCATGGCGCCACCGCCAAACTCACAGGTGCCCGTACGACTTGCGCAGCGCCACCACCGCCGCGCAATGCCCCCCGCGTATGAGATAGTCCAGCGCCGTGAGACCCTCCATGCAACGCGCATCCACAACACAAAACCATGCTTTGACCTCTCAGGTATACTGTATCCTCTCATTCTCTGCTCGACACATTGAACACCTTACAATAAATGGTTCATTGCGGCGCCGCCGCCAAACTCACAGGTGCCCATACGATTTGAGCAGCGCCACCGCCGCCGCGCAGTGCCCCCCGCGTATGAGATAGTCCAGCGCCGTGAGACCCTCCGCGCTCCGCAGCCCCAGCACCTTACCCCCCGGCCGCACCGCCTCCAGCATCGCCACCAACGCCTTCACAAGCCTCACGTCTCCCACCATGGCCGCCCTGTGCACGGCCGTCGTGGTGGCGCCGCCCCCTCCTCCGCTGCTGCCGCCGCCCATGTGGCCACCTGCGGCGGGTGCAGTGGCCGCGGCGTGGGCGCCGCCGGAGCCGTCTGATTGGACGGCGTTGACGCAGTCGCGCAGGGGTATGAAGCGCAGCCGCAGGCGGACCGCAGGGTTGCTGTGGCAAAGGAGGAACAGGCGGCAGCAGCAGGGTTTCGTGAGATTGCATGACTGCCGTTTGTGGTGTGTCCGCTTGTCTGTTGGTGGTGTGCTGGATTTCAAGTGTAGTGAGTGCGCTGCTATGAGAAGTGCATGCGGCCATGGCAAGTGTGTACACGCGGGGAGAGTGGGATACACCACGCAACGCACTTCAACTTGAAGTATCAGGCAGCCCACCAGCCAATCCAGTATGCTGGCCTCTGGCTGGCCCAGCCAGCAGCTAGCGATTTGTAAATGTCTAACACATGTATACGCCAGTACCTACAGAAGCATGTTTGTTCACGGCATGCGGGCCACCTCCACACACCGCTCAGGCAAGCCGACACACATGATAGTTGGCACTCCGCTGTACTGCGTCCGCCTGGCAAGCCTGCTGCAGTCATCGCTGCACAACCACGGCCGAGGAGCGCGCCTAGCCCACGCTCAATCAATCCCTTCCACTCCTGCACATTTGACAGCCGACACCAACAATAAGGATTGCCGACACCCACTGCTGACACCCACTTTGAATCGATTCCATGCATACACATGGCTAAGAGGTTTAGGTTTTGATTTGGGTTCGCAATTATAGACTTCAAATATACCATACTTGAAGTGAATATTGAAGTATTTTAAAGTACACAGGAAACAAAACGGTGTCCTGCAATGCGAGTTATTGAAGCCTGTGTGGCAACCTGGCTGTGACTTGCCTGGTGCTGCATGTGACGACAGCTGATGCCGCAGCCGCATCCTGCGGGAGCGCCCCCTTCCCAAGGCCTCTGCTCGCAGTGCTCATGTTGAGGGCAAACCAGCCGTCATTGCAGTGCGCCGAGCACGCTGCGCCTGCGCTCACCAGGGCAGGAGCAGCGGGTGTGGGCTGATTGCAGCAGCAGCAGGTAGCGGTGGCCACACCCATCATGGCTGCCAAAAGTGCGTGGGAGCGGTGGCGCTGCTGCGCTGCAGCTGGGCTGCGTCGGTTGAAGTGCACTCACAACATGGCTGCGGGCACATGCTGACGGCTCAGCCACTTCGGAGAATGGCGCATGTGTGGGGCGCTGAGTAGTAGTGCTAGCACGGCTAACTTCAACTTGCAACCGCCACTTGTGCCAGTGGCCACAATACTGCTGGTGAATGCATGGGCGCTGGCGGCAGGCAGCACGTGCACACCACGTGTTGGCCACGGTTAACACCACCCCCAATGATATCTGGCTGCAGCCAACGCATCCTTCCTCCTTCCTCGTGCTTCTGCAACAGGCCCACGGGTGCATGACTGTGCAGCGACAGGCAGTGCGACGCTGGCAGCAACGGCGACACTCCACGCTCCTTCAACAACTTACATGCGTCACACACTTCAACAACCAAAACTGCTATAGGTTCACGAGTTCAGGAGTGCTGACGGAAGGCAGCACTGCCAGGCGGACATGAGGCAGCTGTATCCCGGACTCACCTCCAATGGAGCTGGCATCCACAAGCTCCTGTGCACGGCGCAGTGAGAGTGTTCTTGAACTTGACAGCGCCATGCTGCCGGACCGTGAGATGCTGCGCGACACGCACATGTGCACACGCAGTGCAGCAGCACCACCAGTGGCAACTTCAACTTCCCATCCCAGTAAGGGGCGCCTGACACACTGCAGCTCCACTTCTGAAGCAGAGACTGCAGCCATGCATAGCACGCGGGTGTGTGGAAGCAGTACCAGAGCCAGCAATAGCACCAGCAAATGAAGGACGTGCACGCGCTGGCCGTGGTCAGCAGCAGCACTCTGCAGCAGTAGTGCTCAGCAGCAGCAGTGCTCAGCAGCACTCCACACGCCCGGTCACCGCACCTAGTGCTGGCACTGCTCGCCGCCCGCTCCCTGCCAAACAAGCTGCTCCAACGCCGCAGCCCACGCCCAGGCACCTGCTCCAAGGAATGTTGTCCACACTGTGACGTTGCTGTGGCTGCCAGCGCCGCGCCACAGCTACTGCCGCCGTCTGCAGAGCCGTCCCTGGGGTCGCCGCAGTCGGAATGGATGCTGTCGCGTCGCGCCGCGGCGGCGTGCGATGTCGATGACAGCAGCGCGTTGTGCATTGGCACCTACGGGTGGGTAGAGCGTGTGTGTGTGGGGGGGTGTTTTGGTGGGGATTGAACATGAAGGGCGCCAGATGCACACGTGAAGTAGTTGCCGCACGGCGGGTTCGCGGCGGCCGGGAGGCTGATGAGCACGTGCAGTGCGCAGCACGGATAGCCTGAGTTCAGACTGCGAGGGCGGGGGATGCTGCTTGGCGTGGTGAGAAGTAGACGCAGTTGTAAGGTGGTACATGCCGTGTCTAGTGGTGGTCATGCTCTGGTGCTGGCGTGCGACAGGAGCCATTAAGCGCTTAGTGTCTTGCCTGGCAAGTGGCCCAGAGCGTCTTCCCCAGCATGGTGTGGCGGTAAATTTGGATGTCGATGCCGCTCAGCCCATAAAACTCCATCACAGAAAATAGGAAACTGCTCAGCGGGAGGACAGGCACGCAAACAGCAGCTGAGCAGCTCAACAGGTGTTGTCGCACCCCAGCAGCAGCGGCAGCAGCCACAGCTGACACGCCACCAGAAGCAGCGGGTGACCTAATGGCACACAGCGCAACGCACATTCGCCATCCTCCTGTGCCGTTTGGCAACACGGAACCCGCATCCCCTGCCGGCCACCGCCCTGCACCCTGAACCGCCTGTGATCATCTGCGGCACCAGGAAACCGCACAATTTCCGAGCCGGTGTGCTGTGTGCGTGTTTCTTGCCTGTTTGACGGTGGTTCTCCGCCATCCTCGACGCTGCCTGACGTGCCGCGACAGCCCTCGTCGTGCCCCTGCTGCTGGCCCTCCCCTCTCCGGCCCGCCATGCTCCTGAAGCGACTGCGCAGCCGACGCCGCAGCGTGCCTCCGCCGCCGCTGCATGCGTAGCCTGGCGCCTCGCACGCAAGTTCCCACGTTGGATTGAAGGTCCTATAGCACACCGCGGTGCTCTGTTGCACTCCCTCCACCGCCACCGTTGCGCTGTAGCTGCCATGTCTGAGGACGGGCAGCCAGGCGAGAGCAGGGGGCAGCCGCCACCAGTCAGCGTCAGCACCGCATTTCAAAACATGCACTTGTGGCTCAGTTCACATCACCTGATTGATGTCCGGCCCAACTACCTCTTGTACAGGGGACACCCACGTGCAAGGCAAACATGGCTTGCGACCACGGGCGGGCCATGCCGCTGTGCATGGTCGACACCACCAGGGCTTCGCACGTGCGCCATGCACGACACAGGGCGCGATGGCAGAATCAGCAGCTGCTGTTGACCTCGCACCTGGTTCGATTTCCAATGCCGACCGCCTGCACCACTGTCACTTCTAGCACGCCGCACTTGGAGGTGTGGTCGGAGCGCATGGTGAGATGGGGAGAACGGCGGCGACGGCCAGGCAGACGCCCACCCAGATCCACCTGGCGACCAACCCCCTGGCGGGAGCGCCACAACCCGGAGCAGCAGTGGCTGAAGTGCAGTCTCAAAAACTCCAGCATCAAAGAACGCCGCGCGCCGCGCGCGCATTGAGTGCACAGGTGCTCAGCAAAGCGAGTGCGTCTTTTTTTCTATTGCAAAAAGGAGAGGGACCTTTCCGCAGCAAGGGGCGTGAGAGCATCTCCACTCGCAACCGCGAAAACCCCCCGAACGCAAACAAAAGTGGGCTCGCACTTTTGGCCAACTTTTTGCGGGAGCCCGCAAACGGGGCTGGTGGCACGCAAACGGAGGGTTTTTTTGCGGAGGGGGGGCGCCCGTTTCCGTGCGTCCGCAAAAGCCTCCCCCGCCGCCCCCGGGGGCTGGGGTCGCGGTTTTGGGCACTTGCCCAAAAGTGGGTGCCCACTTTCGTTTGCGGGTTTAGCGGTTTTGCGGTTGCGAGTGGAGATGCTCTTAGGTATTTGGAGGTGACATTCACCAACTCTCTACGCGCGCTAGGAAGGCGGCACTGCGGGGCACCTTGGAAGTACGAGGCAGGCAAGTGCCTAGCCATGCTCTTATAGCGCATCCGCCATGACTACCGTCACCGCAACTTGTGGCACTGCTGCCACCCTTGTTGCCGTGGCAGTAGAGCTTGTGCGTCAGCGCAGCGAACGCAACTTGCAGGTCTCCAAACACAAACTGTGGGCCACCCAGCAGCGCCTTAGCAGCTGCGTTGGCGCATTTGGCATAGCTGCTGTGGATGGCTCTGGCGCTCAGGGCCACAGCAGCTGGCTTCGCCTCCCGCAGTCTGCGCAGTCCGGCCAAGAACGTGAGTGGTGAGCACAACCGAGAGATAGGCGTTGCAGTTGCCGTTCCCGTGGGCCTGAACAGGATGACGCAGCTGTGTGGTACTGTGGAGGCAGCAGCAGCAAACTGTCCAATGCCCAGCAGTTCTGCCATGGTCCTCCCAGAAGTGTACCTTTTGAAGTATATACCTCCGAAGTATACAGAGACTTCCAATTCCATGTTGCACACAGCGTACAATGTGCCACCTTCAGGCGCTTGTGGGGCACGGTGGTGTGCAGTGGCGGGTGCGCATATCAGGCGGGGTCCACCTGTTGCACGTGCCTTCAAGGTCATAAGCCTGTGCCGGTTGAACCGCACCAAGGTGGGGGTATCACACGTACTAGGAGGGGTAACACGCCTATTTGAGGTATGATGTGGCAGGCACGTGTACACGGGCCGTACTACACGCGCAGAATATGCCACACATGTTTTGTCATGTGTACATGCGCATAATATGCCGCACTGGTGAATATGTGTACATATGTACTTCAAGTGTGTGTGTGTGTATGTGTACACATCTAGGTGGGGCATCACATTCATCTCGAGTGTGATGTTGCTGGCATCACCCCAGCTGCAGAAGCTCGGCCGGGCGCGTGACATGGCGCTGCTCGCCGAGCTGCCATCGCTGCTGCCAAGCACCTGCTGCTGCTGTGGGGGGACTACACTTCAACTGCTACCGTGTATGAGTGTATCTCATGCGCACAATACTTCGTCAAAGTATCTGAAGCGTCGGGCAGCATTGCAGCTGCACAGGTGTGGCCGGGTGTGCACCGCTGTGCTGCCGGTGCTGAGCACCTCCACCAATGCTGCTGAACATAGTAACTGCCGCTGCTGAGCAGTGCCATCACCGCTGCTGCTGCTGAGCACGAGTGCGCCTGCGCAACTGATGCCAAATGCCCCCCCGGGCCGCCGATACTGAGCACCTCCACCGCTGCTGCTGAGCAGCATAGCGACTGCTGAGCACGACTGCACCTGTCCTTTGTTTTTCTGCCGCTGAGCACAGCTGGAACCTGTTTGAGCTGGACCGGTCGCTGCCGTACTTCAGCCACAAGAACCGCATCATTGAGCCCGTGGGCCTGGACATGCACAACGAGGAGGAGTCCTCCTACGAGGCCATTTTCTACGATGACGGTGGGCACACATGTCTCTTTGCAAGTTCAACTTGCATCTTCAACTTCTGTGGTGCCCTGACTGTGTTGGGCGCTGTCTTTTCGCAGCTTCGATCCCATCTTCAATATCAAATGACGGCCTGTTGAAGTTTGCACAGGCACTGTCTCGTCGCAACTTCAATCACATATCCAACTTCAAATGACACCCTCTTGAAGTTGTTTGTAAAGGCAGTGCCTCCCTCGCAACCTCAGTCTCATGTCCAACTTCGATGACCCACTCATCCGATGAGTCACTACGGGCACTTGAGCCTCACCTCAGCTTTTCAAGAATCCTCCTTGCCCACCACCAGCGAGAACAACCCTGCCCATGCACCTGTGCGGGGCTCGTCCCACCAGGTCAACTTGCAGTTGAGCCCCACACCCGTACTTCAACTGCAACTTCACTTTAGAACCAGTCTGCCTCCATGTTGCTGCTGCAGCCATCACCTGGACCACTTCACTGCAGGAAGGCGCAGCAGCAGCGCGGCATGTGTAGCGCAGTGCGCGGGTCTTCTGCTGCGGCAACTGAGAGCCACTGCCGCTGCCGTTGTGACTGCCGCCACCCCCCCGCCACTGCCGCTGACTCATGAGAGCGGCGCTGGTGTCAGGGCCGATGGTGGCTAAGTGTGCTGCTGCCGCCGCCGCTGCCACTGCACTGGATGGCAGACACAACAGTGACATGTGCTGTTGTTGAGGGTTGCAGCACTCCGCAATGCATCCTAAAAGTGGGCAGGAAGGTGCACACTGGCGTGCAAAGACCCGCTTGCGAGGGTGCACTGGGCGTGCATTGACACAGACGTCACGCCATCACTCATGTGAACGTCACAGCCAAAGACCCACCTCATTGTGGCGAAAACATGCATGCCTTCTGTAGTCCAGGAGCGCGCCACATACGTAGTGATGGGTCACAGCGCATAATTTTTGCAATATTCGCCGTACAACGTATGTAAATGCGCCGTACAACGTATGCAGATGAACGTATTTATACGGCAAATACGCCGTATGTCGCGTTTTGGGGCGTAGAAATCCGCCGTATTTTGTATAACGTATAAAATTCGTTATACGCCATGACCCATCACTATACATACGCGTTACCGTACAGCGTGCACACCATACCACTAGCAGTACACAACATCGCTCACAGACGTGTTTGCGCCCCTTTTTCCCGGTGTGGAAAGTCGCCCAGGAGCGACACGCTCAACGTGCGCCTCCCTTGCCCTCTCCCACCCATCCCACGGCAGGCACCCTGTACCTCGTGCGCGAGTCCATCGAGACGACCGGCGACAACGGCCAGGCTTTCCACGCGACAGTCATAGAGGCCCAGCTGGTGCCCGCGACGGACGAGGACGATGGCCGCGGCAAGTACAACGCCGTGCGCGAGTGCACCGTCGAGGAGCTGTTTGAGGGGGACAGCAAGGGCTTCGAGGTGGGCGTGATGTGTGGGTGGCGCTCCCCGCGTGAATTTTGTAGTGTGAATTCGTGCGTCAGTGTGAATTCATGCGGTATGCGAGTGCAGCGTCGAGGAGCTCTTGGAGGGGGACAGCAAGGGCTTCGAGGTGGGCGCGATGTGTGTGCGCCGGCCCCGCGTGAATTTTGTGAATTCATTGTGGACTCAAACTTGTGTCCATGTGACGGCAGCATGTGTGCGCACGGTTTCGCAGTACGGCGGCCATCGCCCTTTGCACCGCTTTCATGTGGCAGTGCAGTATACTGCTACCTCACCGTTTGTACCACTTTCATGTGGTATTGCTTTCACGCACGCGCAGGGCGCCATGCACATGCACGACTCCGGCGGCAACGTGTACATGCTGGCGCTCTGCGAGGGCAACCACTGCTCGGAGGGGGCCAGGGGCAGGGAAAAGGGAAACGGTAGGTCGCGGCGCAACTTCAACTGTTGTGTCAACTTCAACTTGGATCATGTGCACCCCTTCCCGCTGTGCTTGCAAGCGCCACCCACTGTGCAGTTGTGGTAGTTGCAGTACCATGTGTGTGAGCGTTTGCGGTGGCGTGTTGCCGCTGCTGCTGCGTCCCCGGTACCACGCTTGCAACCGCTGCTCACTGGCGCTGCCCCGGAGCATGCCTGCTGTTACTGTGGATAGGTAGTGTTGCTGCTGCTGCCGCTGCCGCCGGCGCGCCGCTGCTGCTGCTTAGCACTGCTGCCCCTGCTGCTGCTCTCTTCGCCGATCACTGCTGCTGCTGCTGCTGCTGCTGCCATTATCGCTGATCACTGCTGCTGCTCTTGCCGCTGCGCACTGCTGCTGCCGCTGTTGCTGCTGTCTCGCTGAGCACTGCTGCTGCTGCTGCTGCTGCTGCTGCTGCTGCTGCTGCTGCTGCTGTTCACCGATCACTGCTGGCTGCTGCTGTTGTCGCTGAGCACTGCTGCTGCCGCTGCTGCTGCTGAGCAGGCATCCTGGTCGTCCTGGAGCGCGTCATTGGCGTGGATGGCACCTGCGTGTGGAAGACGCTTCGCCGCATCAGCGTGCCGGCGTCCGCCGCCTTCACCGACTACTCGGGCATCAACCTGCAGCAGGGCACCAACCGCGTGCTCATCTCCAGCCAGGTGCGAACATGACTTCCTGCTTCCAGGCCTTACTAGTACTAACAGGTACTTCATAAATACTTAAAAGTAGATACTTCGAAATATCTTTAGAGTACCTCGGAGGTGTAAAACACATGCATACACTGATACTTGTTGTATATAACGCTCGATGCCGACCGCATACACAAGTTTGCAGCCAGGCGCGCGCACAGTAACCCCTTGTGGTTTCTGTTCATGAACGTCAAGGGCACTGCACCGTGTGCGGCAGAATGGTGCCGGTTGAGTGCAGTCATATCATTTTTTCCCGCACCCACGCGGTTTGCGGATGCACGGTTTATTTCACATGCGTTAGTGCCTAGCCGGATGGTGCGTTAGGATTATGTACCGCTCTATTGTCTGGTTATCGCGTTTAATGGTGACATGGCGGATGCCATGTCTGTGCACGGCAGCTCAGCGGCCATAGCGTGCCCGTTAACGCCGAGTGCGAACACCAGGCGCGTGCAGCTCAGGAACCACGTGGCACAGTTCAGAAACAACGACCGCATTGTCATTTCCAGCCAGGGTGCTCACATGGTCAGTGTTTTACAACCATTTTATTGCGATGCGCCTGTTTCTAGTGGGGGTGTGTGCCATGCCAGCAGCACCCATTTGCTTCCCAGCACCTTCCCGCGTGTGCCTCAGCTTCAGCCGGGCTGTTTGCTGTGCAACTGCTGCTCGGCTTGCGACTATTGGCCACACAACCCCCCTTCTGCTTCATGCGGTCCACTGCTGCTGGCTCTGCTGCTGGCTCTGCTGCTGCTGCTGCCGCCGCCGCTGCTGCTACTGCTGCCGCCACTGCTGCTGATGCTGCTGCTGCTGCTGCCGCCGCTGCTATTGCTGCTGCCGCCGCTGCTGCTGCTGCTGCTGCCGTCACCGGTTGCGCCGCTGCTGCCGCCACTGCAGGAGGACTCCAAGCTGTGGGTTGGCGCCATGACGACGGACGCAGAGGGCTTCTTTGAGCCCATGTCGTCTGAGCTTGTGGGCGGCGCGGTGTTTGACTTCCCGCGCAGCAACAGCTGCGAAGTCATCTACTGCAACCTCGAGGTACCGTCTTATTCCAAAGTACTACGTAGTAGTCGCCTGGGCTGAAATGTTGGGAGGTTTGAAATGAATGGCGGGGACACATTATTTTGGGAGCCAATCAAAAACCTCTTTTTCAAAGTACTTCAGAAGTGTATTCTTCGATGTTATTTGTAGTGTACCCTATCATTTACATTGCTGACAACGCAAAACAATGGGAGGGGCACATGTCTTTCAGAGGCACCCAGTAAATGCATGAAGTTTCAGCCCCGCACGACTAATTCGGAACAAGAGAATAACGTTCTTCGGACCTTGTGTGCACTTCTTGCCTCATGAACTTGCTCAGCGGGCGTTACTTACCTGGCTCATTTACTTCTGGTATTTGTTGTGGCGGTCCAACGGCTGCTGCAACCTTGGGCGACGGTGCTGCTGTGCGTGCTCAGGCACATTTTAGCAACTTTTTACACAGCCCCGGCGCGCAAGAACTGTGAGAGCATGGTGTGCCAGCGGCACGCCTCGTTGATGGCGCAGCGCAGCCGGCCACGGCCTGTGGTTACGCATGTAGCAGCCGTCTGGCGCAACGGCCGCGGCCGCCATGTGTGTCCCATGCTGTCTGTCTCGCAGCCCCCCCCCCCCCCCAAATTGCAAAGGTAGTGGCACTTCTCATCTTTCATTTGCGGCACTGGCGCGGTCTCGCCTGCCGGTGGCTTGCGCCTGCCTGCTTGTTGACTCTGCCGTGCTCTGTTGTGTCTGGCGCGCTTTTTTTTTTGTTCTGTTGTTTTTGTTCTCAGGGCGTGACGTGGGTGACGGACCAGCTGATCGTGGCCGTGTCGGACCGCATGAAGGGGCGCGGGCGGCAGGCGGCGCGCTGCGCGCAGAAGGACCAGTCCATCCACGTCTTTTCGCTGCCGTACAACTGGGAGAAGGCCTTCTTGGCGGCCGGCGGCATCTGAAGTGCGCTGACACGCAACGTGCGCTCCCCCCCCACAGTGCAGCAGTGGCACGGGCAAAAACGGCGGGGGAGACTGCTATTGTTTTTGGGGACACCGGTGCGCGCGGCGGCGGCGGCGGCGCGGCCGTGGAACGCTCAGTGTGAAGTGGTGGTGGTAGGTCTGAGTGTTCGCTCGCGCTGTGTGCACCGCCACATGTTGGTGGCGACACGGCGGCGCGATCGCGCCCGTGCAGGGTGGCAATGTGGCTGTTGCCACGTGCCATCAGTGTGGCAGGAACGCACTGGCGGCAGCACAGCTGCAGCTGGCAGCGTGCTCAACAGCGGCTGCATAAGTAGTTGCCTGTTCTCGCATCGTCTAGTAATCAACACCCCTTCTGGCGGGCGCAGCACGCTGGTGCGATCGCAAGCACGTTGCCAGTGGGCAGTCGGGCATCGCCCAGTACCCGGGGGCTTGACTGCCCTGAGCACCAGCAGAGCGCGCTCTGCGCAGTTGATTCACACCAGTGGCCAAACACAGCAGCAGCAGCAGGCGAGCAGCGGTGCTGCTCAGCAGCCAGGGTGTTAGTGCGTTGCTGTGCTGACTAGTGCAGCACAGCAACCGCACCTGCAGCAGCACGCTCAGGCTGGTGTGCTGTGTTGCGTCTCTACAAAGGATAGGCGTGGTGCATGGCGACACCGTGTGAGCGCTGTTTCCCTTCAGTGACGTCTTATTGCGATTGAGCACCGTCTGCTGCCGTTGCTGCTGCTGCCCTGGTATGATGTGCCCACGCTCGCTTTGCCGCTCAAGGCGCTACTGATGCTGGGCGCTGCCTGTCGCCTGGGCTGTGGCTCGCTGCCTCCGCTGCATTGCGACTTTCAGCATGCCTCGATAGTGTTCGTCGTTCTACAGTTTCAGCGTAACTGACGTCGACTGTCAGCGAAAGAGGTGCAACCGGCCCCTTGCCTGCGGCACACTGGCCAGAAGCTGTTGCCACTACAGGGTCGATTCTGGCCTTTAGCTGGCTGCAGCAGTCGAACAGCGCTCCAGCTGACGGGCGCAGCTGTGGGCGGCGCCATGCAATTGCGCTGACTCGGCACAACGCCGGTACCGGCGCCTGGCGGCAGAAGCAGAAAACGAGCAACACAGCAGCAGCAGCGTGGGAGCAGACCTGCCACAGCGGCCCACGCCAGGCACCATGCGCAGCCGCCGCTATGGCTACGGCCTCAAAATGCCCTCGAGCCGGAAGGTGCTGCCCTCCCTGCGCAGCAGGCAGTTTGCTGCTGGCGCAACATCCGCTGCCGCTGGAGCCCTACCCTCCGCCTACGATGATGACGATCTGGCTTCCATACTGAGTGTGTCCCTGGCATCCCTGGGGGGGCTGGGATCACTGGGCTCCATCGGGTCTTCCACACAGGACTCGGTCGCCAGCTACCTGTCTGGTGGAGCTGGGCTAGTGCAGGTGTGTGCTCCGCTCTCAGAGTGCCTCAGGGGTGCGTGTCACCGTCGCTCCTGTCAGCAGTGCGTGCGTTAGGCACATGAAAAAACCTGCCGTCCACTGCGTGTGTCAAGGACCATTTTGGTTCATCCCCGCAGCGGGAGGACGCCCACCTGTTCTTTGCCATTGTGCAATGAGAACGCTGCACCGGCACATGTGCCAATCCATGTGGCGCGCCAGCCACAAGCATGGTGCAGCTGCCGGCCGCTGCACACCAAGTACAAAAAAGACAAAGCAGCGAACCTGCAACGCACTCCGTTGCCACCCATTCACTGGCGCCAATGGCGTGGCGCAAAAATTTGTTAATGCATGCATCTGTGCCTGCACCTGCTGGCACATGCCCGCCGCCGCCGACGCACACCGCCGCTGCTACTGCCGCCGCTTCAGGCGCGTACGCGTACGGAGCGGCAGCGGCTCTATGACCGAATGCAGGATGGCGAGGGGGGCAGCGACGGTGGCGGTGGCGGTGGCGGCGGGGGGGCGGGGGGGGGGATGGGGGCTAGCGCCAGCATTGGCAGCTTAGCACAGAGCCTGTCATCACTGGAGTCGGTGGAGCGGCGGCACACACGCACCAGCAGCAGGGGCGGGCCGCCGCAGCAGGCAAGCGTTCGGTGCTGCTGAGCAGCTAGTTCAAGAAGTACCATGTGTGCGCAAGGCCGAACAGCTGTGTGGAGGAGTGGCGGCTTCTGTGCTTCTTTACTGTATGGTGGTGTGCTTGTGATTTTGTACTTCAAGTATTCGGAAGCATTTGGCTGTGTTGTCATGACCGCACATCCATCACCTGTCGGGTGTGGAAGAGTCGTGTGGCAGCAGCGGTAGGCGTTGTTGTTGGCCACTGCTGTCGGAGCAAACTTTGGTGTGTGTGTTTTTTGTTGTTGCTGCGGCTTCAAACTGCTATGCGTAGCAGTGTTTGGTGCCCCCGCGCAGATATGCAAGCTACCCATGCCGCGCAGTGCACACTGTAAACACAAGCGCAAAAGTTGTGGTGCACTCAGGTGCTTTGCAAGCACAAAGAGTACCCGCGCACCACCCACACAAGCAAGTGGCACGAACGTGTACAGCACACAACTTATGTAGAGGTGCGGCAAGCGACAAGGACAGCTGCTGGGCCCACGTATGATGTCATGCATCACCAGCATTCACATCACATTTGTAGGGGCCGCGACGCGGCTGCACAGCGTCAGGCTCGTGCTCTCAGTCTGTGCTATGGCATGGCAGAAATCACTCCCACACACACTCAGCATACAGCTGCAGCTCTGGGAGGGGGGTGCTGCTGAGCAGTCACTGCTGCCCAGGCACGCCTGCGGCACATACATGGAACCACAAAGCGCAATTTCGACAACGCTACAGCAGCGCCTTCAGGCAGGTGCCGGATTGGCATGGTTGTGCTGGTGCAGCACAGCGGGCTGCAAACACCACATACCTGCGACGGAGCCATGGAGTGTACCCACAGGTTCATGGTAAACAACTCGTGTGCCTCCACGACAGCCTGATGACCTTGAAAACAACTGACAGCAACTGCATGGTGGTCCGTGGGGGCCGCCACGCGTGACAGTTGAAGCCGCAATCTTTTTTTGTGTCAGCGTTTGTGAGACGGTGTACAGACAGGCATGGCAGCTCTTGATACTGTGTAATACAGTGTGTAAACGTACTTACTTAGAGTACATACGCCTGAGTATGGCACAGTTATCCGCCTGAGGTGCTATACTTTGATGTACACGAGCACTTGAAACAAGCATGGGGGCCTCCGGCGAAGATCGGTGAACTCAAAGGGGTCTAGTCTAGTTCTTTACTCAGCAAACACCCAGACTAGCCAGCGTCTTCTTGCCTCTGTGGCATCCCGCAGCCACTACTCGCCCTGCATCACGTGCACCTGCGCTGAAGAAGTGTGTACCCACCAACCCTGCCACCTTCCCGGCCCACTTTACCAAAACTAACGCGCACAACCCCTGCCTCGCGCCTCCAAAACCACCGCCGCCGCTTGTGCACCACACGCCAAAACACAGCGCCACTCCCTGAGGCTCGCGGGCCAGGCCATGGAGGCCATGGTCAACGACGTCGCGTCGTGCCTCAGCTCCAGCCTCACCACCTTCGAAGCCGCCCAGCTAGAACCGCCGCCGCCGCTGCCGCCGCCGCCCGCCCCGCCCCCTGCGCCCACCGGCGTTGGCACGCCGCCACGCACGCCCCAGCGCGCGACGCCCCCTGAGCGTGTCGTTCACACCGCGGAACGGTTCGAAGCGAACCGTTCCCTGGCCGCACTGGTGGAGGAGGACACGTTTGAGGACTGGTCTGATGAAGAAGATGCCGGGAACCGTTCCAGGGAACGTTCCGGCGCCAAAAGAAGGTCGCACCGCGCGTCGCAGGAGGGGCAGCGGCGGTCGCTGGAGAAGCGGGCGTCGCAGCAGCGGCAGCAGCAGCAGCAGCCATCGCCGCCGCCGTCGCAGCAGGGGCAGAGGGCGGCGTCGCGCGGGTCGTCGCAGCGGTCGGCGTCGGCGGGGGCCGCCGCTTTTGCTGAGCAGCCGCAGCAGTCTGCTCAGCATCAGCAGGAGCAGCAGCAGCAGCAGCAGCAGCAGCAGCAGCAGCAGCAGGGAGGCAAGCCGCGTTACGGCCCGGTCCTCGACGGCCAGGCGCCGCCGCTCCTGCGTGACGCGTCAGGGGCGTCGTCGCCGGACTCGCAGGGCACGAGGCAGCGGCGGCGCGGCCGGCGGCGGCGCGCGCACGACGGCGCTGACAGCGGCGAGGGGGAGGGCGACTCTGCGCGTTGGTCGGCGGGGTGTGTGTGGGGGGGCGGGCGCAGCGGCGGCAGCGGCGGCGGCGGTGGTGCGGACCTGGCTCCTGACCTGTCCATGCACTTCACCGACCATTTGTTGCACCGGGTGACGCACGTGACGGGGGCAAACCCTGTGAGTCGCGGGCTGTGGGTCTGCACATGCGTGTGTGGTGGGAGCATGCTTGTGTGCTGCTTTGCACGTGTGGTTTGGGAGTTGCGCGCGGGTGGCGGGGCTGGTGGGCTGGATTGTTACAAAGGGCATGTGCTGCGCGGGGTGACATGTATAGAAGTACTACTTGCGGGCATTTTGTGGGATCAGGCTTTTGGTGTCAGCGGTTTGAAGCAGGCCACATGCGGCCGCCACACACTTGTCAGACATGTCATGGTGATCTCTGGATATGTTGGGTTGGCGCCCCTCGTGTGTGTCGTGACCACTCTGCTGACACCTCCTGCCCCACACGGCACAGGTACTGACAGCATACCTGCTGACTTGCGACCTGTCAGTGAGCATCATGTACATACTGAAGTACACATACTTCAAGTACTTGAAGTACACATTCTTCAAGTACCTACATACTTCAAGTACCACTGAGCTGGCGCGCAGCTGTGTGCATCCTCTACCTTACCATGGCTCACCACGTGCGACCTGCCGGCGGCAGCACACCACAATGCACGGCTGTGCGCCTGCCCTGCTCCAGCGGCATGCTCCTCCTCTGCCAGTCCTTGTGCACTCGCACTGCCGCAGCACATACACACAGCGCGTGTCAGTGGCGACCGTGACAGTGCGCACGCACCTGCAGCAAGTGTGGCCGTGTCGTGGGGCTGTGTTGACACTGTCTGCTGTTGCTGCATGTGCTGTGGGGCGGGAGCAGGGGGGGGGGCTGCGTTTCGTCCGTGTGCAGCAGCGTGTGCGGGTCCAAGCCGTCAAGAACTCTGCGCATGCACCTACATATAGTTGTACATGTGCAACTGAGGGTGTGTGGGCACTGGCTGCTGCTGCTGCGTGCAGGGGGGCACCTACATGTGCTTGTGTCACTGAGGCTGTGTGGCACTTGCTGCTGCTGCTGCGCGCAGGGGGGGGACTGCGCCTCGTCCGTGTGCAGCAGCGTGTGCGGGCCGGAGTCCTCAAACCTGGAGGAGCGCGTGCGCCAGCTGGAGCGCCTCAGCCGCAGCCGTGCGCTCACCACCACCATCATGAGCATGCAGAAGGTGAGGGCGCCCGGGGGTTGCGTGCCCAAGCACCCGCAAGTATTGGCGTGTGCCAACGCCAGGTTGCATCGCCGAGTGATCGTCGCTTACACCGGGCTCTCTTCTTGTTGGAGGCGGTGTTACACTAGAAGTACTTCGAAGTACTTCGAAGTGCTTCGAAGTACTTCGAGAAGTGTACGGTATATTTCAATTGTGGTACACTTGAAGTACGTGCATACCTCTGAGGTGCATATAGGCAGGTAATCCCCAGTGTTGCAACCAGGCACCCCTCGTCCACCCCACCGGACACGTCTTATCGGGGGGCTGTGGTGTCAGTCTGGGGCGGCGTCTTATATACCGATATCTACAGGAAGCAGGTGCCAGGGACGTGCCAGGGGCACAATCGGAAGTGGTCCGTCCCCTGCGTGTCTATTACGCGCCCCCCCGCACCACACATGCCATTCTTGCCGCACGCTTCACAGTGGAGGGTGTCTTTGCAGCCATTATTCTTGCACCAACAAGGTTGAAGGCCACTGTTTGCCAGCAAGCGGCCCCCAGGGTGTGAGGGCAGGTGCAGGTAGCACAGGAAGACTGAGCGACCAGCGCTGCCCACCAGGTGCACCAATAGCTCGCTAGTTTGTGCAGTACCAGTGAGTGATCATGCGGCGGGTGATGGAGCAGCCGTCGCAGGGTATCCTCCCTGTTTGGGTGGTCTCACTGTGGTCCTGGTCTGAGGTGTCAGCATAGCAGCTGTTAAGTTTGTCGGGTAAGGTTTGCACACATGCTGCACGTACCATCGAAGTATGTGTCAGCTGTATCCAAACACCTGACACCCATGCACGTGTACACTTTTCACTGATGTGCTGCAATGAAGTGCTACTACTTCAAGCATGTGACAAAACGTGAAACGTGCTCATTGGCGCTGAGCGTCCATGGTGTCATGTGCGTGGCAGCACTGCGTGATGATCTGTTCTCCCACATAAATGCATTCCCCTCCTCCCCGCGCCCTCCAACAAAACCTCCCCTGCCTGTGCCTGGCGTCAGCTGGGCAACAGTTTCGAGGACACCATCCGCATGGTGTACGGGCACCGCAAGCGCCTGGGGGACCACCTGTGCCACGTGCGCACAAAGTACATGCAGCTGTTTGAGGACATGCTGCAGGAGGTGGGTGCGCGCCGTGCCTGCGCACATGAAATGTTCAACATGTGCATATATGCTTCAGGAGGAAGTATGTTCACATGTGAAAGAAGCCTGAAAGGGTCGTCAAGGCCAGATACTGCCGCGACTGGGGAGAAAATGCCGGGCCGAAGCCTGCGGGTGGTTTGCTCGCCTGGTCAAACACCAGACAGCCCCACGTGTATGTGCTGTGTCTTCCCCGGCATTTCAAACAACATGTCCCGGTGCGCGCCGTGCCTGTACGGCATCTTATTTCTGAAGTGCTACTGTGTGTGATACTTGGGGTACACATTTGGTGTACAGTGTACTCCGTTCAGGTGTGTACTATAGTAGCTGTGCCATACACCAGCCCAGCTCGGACTTGTTTGATCAGTGACGGTGGCATGGTGCCCGTCTGCGGCAGGGTGCGTGCGCAGCCTGCCCGGCGCGTGTACTGCTGCTGCTGAGCGGCTGGCGCCTGAAATACATGTATGCATGCAAATGTGCGTGTGCATTTTGAATGGTTCCCATGTGCGCAGCTGCTGCGCCTCCAGCGCGCCAAGGACCGCAACCACGCGCGCACCAACCATGCGCTGCGCACGGCGCTGGCGCAGCTGGAGGAGCGCCAGGCGACCCTGGTCACCGTCACGGAGTTGCAGGATCGGCAGGCGTCCGTCCTCTCGGTCACCAACAATGCGCTCAAGACGCAGGTGAGTGCCGCACTGTATGGGAGTTGCTGAAATCGATGGCACCGCCAGAGCTGTGGGCATTGAAGAAAGTATTGTGTAGGTGGATGGGTGTTAGACTTCGTGGCCGACAGAAGGCACATGTTATGACACATACACCAGGGGTGTGAGCGCAAGCCCTGGGAAGGCAGCGGCGGCAAGTGTACTTGATGTTTGTACAGGCGGATTGCATGACGCAGTTGAATGCCATACCGTGCCAAAAGTGAAGTCACATCACACTGCTGACATGGTGCTGCAGCCACAAGGTGCAGCCCAGCCGACAGACGAATATTTCGAAGTATGAAAGCCTGTGCATGATATATGCTCTTTGGTATTGTTTGCTATGTGTGCGGTTTTTGCAAACCGGGGCCATGCTTGTGTGCTTCCATCTTTGTGCATCCTTCTCCGTGCGTGAGCAGGTGCTGGTCATGGAGAGGCAGCTGGTGGAGGCGGAGCACACGCACACGCTCTTCAGTTCGGTGAGCGCGCGCATGCTCGTCGCGGCGAGCTATGCGCGCTGCGGCTGCTGCCAGCTTGTTACGCTAGCATATAATTCAAGTACACTAAGTACTTCGAAGTAAATGTGTACTGCACTGCACGTATTGGTATGATAATGACAAGTACTTCAAGTATTACTACTAGTAGTATAACAATACTAACCGGAGTAGAATGTGACCAGCCCCCCCATATGTCACTCATGCCACTGGCAAGTGCGGGGTGGCCTGTTGCACAGGGTTTGTCGACACCCAGACAGAAAGAGCACCAGGCACTACACACTACTTGAAGTAAGTCTTTCTGTGAAGCACTTCAACAACTTGACGCATGATAATACCACCAGTTAGTAAACTGTAGCTAGCCTCCCATGTGCCACTGACAAGTGCGCAGTGAAAGGTTGCGCGGGCACTGCCACTGTCAGGCACCCCAGCGGCCAAGGGGCATGCACACGCGCAGCGGCGTGCGCGCGCCTCGCCGCATGCTGTGAAATTAAACCCCCTGAATTTAATCATTTACCAGCCTCATTAGCGGCCAAGCGCGTGCCGCACTGCTCACACTTTTGCACACCAGCTTAGCACTGTGCGGGGGAGCTGTGCCTTGCCCACTGACACGTTGGAGGTGGCGGCGGAGTTCGAGCGCACCTGTGCGCGCTCATGCTGCTGCGGTGGCCACGCTTCTGTTGTGCTGCAGCACCATTGACATGGCCTCTGCTGTCCTTGTACCTGCTGCTGGTGTCTGGTGATTTTCCGTGCCGTGTTGCACGCGCATCGGACCCACAACAGAGCAGCGAGCAGCTCAAAGAGGAGCGGCAGAAGCGGGAGGCCCAGAGGCAGGAGCTGGAGCTCAAGCTGCGAGAGGAGGAGGAGACGCTCTTCCGGAGGATGGCGGCAGAGGTGAGGGGCGGTCAATGACACATGTGTACGTGTACATGTCTAGTGGCGCTATGGCAACATGCCAGCCTTACATCAGAGTGTGCAGTGCCGCCAGCTTGCTCTGCCAGGGCTTTTTTCCTGTGTGCGCGTGCATGTGTGTGTGGGGGGGTGGATGGGTGGGGGGGTGTATGCCAGCAACTGCTTGCTTGCGCGGGCATGTGCACCAGTTGTTTGTTTGTAGCAGTATGTCAAACTCGGAGCTGCAGGAGCTGGAGCAGAGGTTGAACAGGGACAATGAGACCCCCCTGCGGCCGCTGGCATTGCCTTTCCCTGAGCAATCTGCAGCCAAGAGCCACATTTATGCCCCCTGTCACAGACGTGCTACTCCACCTTGAGCACCGACAACTCCTCATGACCAACAGCCTCAGGACCAACACCCGCCAGGTCCTCCTGTCACGTACACGCCCACTGACAGCTCATGTACCAGGAGCCCACCAGGCTGGCCCATAAGTGCGCTGGTTTTGTACTTCTGAAGCATACTGTATACCGGTATTCGAAAGCAAGCTTGGCGTTCCTCTAAGGGTGCCAGAATCGTGGTTCCTGCGCATGACGGTCAACGGCAGTTCCATCATACCCGCTGCAGATGCCTGCAGCAGCCCACACTGCCTTCAAGTTGGTGATAGCCCTGTCTGCTGGGCTCGAAACAATGACATTGTTGCAACTGCTTTAAGGTCATGACGGTCTAACCGCTTTACGGCGTAGTTCTGAAAAGAATCACGATTTTGGCAACCCTGTATGGTTCTCAAAATATGTGCCACTGTGGTCTGCTGAGCAGGCCGTGGCGGAGACAGTTTACGGAGTGATTTTGAAATGAATTACGGTACGATTTTGGCAACCTTGTACTTTGTATACTGCGGAGCAGTGACCCTATACTTTGTGTACCTCTACTGCGCTCTGCTGAGCAGGCTGTGGCGGAGACGCGTGCCGCGGCGCGTGTGACGGCCATGGAGGAGCTGGAGACGCGCATGGCCAGCGTCAAGAACAACTACACGCAGGTCGCAAAGGTCGACCCCCACAAGTTCAGGTGAGTGCAGCCACCCACCCAGCTGCTGGTGTTGCTTCTGCTGCTGGTCGCACCGCTGCTGCTGCTGAGCACACAGATGGCATACCGGGTTTCTATGCCTCCGGTATGGTGGGTGCAGTGCAGGCGAGTCCTATGGGCACACGCATTGCACCTTAGCAGCTGCTCGTCAAGTAAAGCAGGCATGGCAGCAAGGACCACCCTTATGACCGGAAGCAGCCCTGCAGTGGGGGGGTGTGCCATCACATGATACATGCTCGCACGTCACTCTGAGGTGCCGCGAATGCCACGTGAAAACATACTTTGATGGCAAACATTGCACGGGCATGATGCCTCCATGTAGGCACCAGGTGGTACTTCTGACGTTCTACCAACGTTGTGTTGCGCTGCCATGTGCATGCACGCAGGCCCATTGTGCCACTCACTGACTCTTCCAGCCAGACGCTGGTCAATGACGATGGCTTGTGGGACATACAGGTATGCCAACCAGATGCGCACACTGGCATTGCCCAATTCGTGTACTGTAATACTTTTGAAGTGTACATGTACATACACATATATTCATTGCTCGCTGTGCACAGCCGTAATTGGTGTAATATGCACCAGTGCGGCAGTGTCTGGGGGCACACAAGGCATGCAGCCTCCAGATCCAGCTCCCAGGTTGGGTGTGCACTCCCCTTGCGCCCAGATGCTGACAACTAGGGCCCCAATCGATCTGTGCACTTGTGATACACCAAGTGCTGTCACTTGAGGCGTGACTGCACTGCCAAACCTCTAGCGCACATGTCTCCGCCGTGCATTGATGGCGCACCACCACATCGCTGCCCCTGTGTGGCCGCTTCCGACTGTTGCCGCACAATCGACAGGATGGCTGCGTGCGCGAAATCAGCCGCAACGTGTGGCTGAGGGCGCAGTGGCAGCGCGGGCGCCGCTTTGCCGCGTGCCCGGCCTGTAAGGGCGCTGGCAGCTACCTCCTGGCTGCTAAGGTGGGCTGCGCCCTGACTTGCCATTTTTATGTGCGACGCTGCTGGCGCACAGCAATAGCCCTGCGGAGGCACGATGCGCTGTTGCAGGTAGAACCATGCAGTGTGGCGCCTGACAGCAACTGTGTTTTCAAAAAAGGATATGAGTTCGGGGGTAGGTGCACGGCTGGAACACCTCTGTGCACATGTGCACATGTGTGCAGTCTTGGTGTTAGGTAGCCAAAAGTGCACCAGCAGCGTTGCTGTGCAGGCCCGGAGCGTGGTTGCCCAATGGTGATAGCGTTTGTGCCTTGGTTACACCTTGTCGTTGTATGAGAGGCGAGCGTCCGAGTGGGCAGGCGGCCCGCCATATGATGAACCGCTGTCTGGAGTCCCTACCTCATGTGCACGTGCAACTTTGGGTAGTGCATCCACTTTTGAGGTTCCCACAAGTGCTGCATTGGACTTGGCGCGGTCGGCTGAATTTGGCCTGTCCCTAGCTTGCCGGACCTGTGTATTACCGGTACATTCCGGCATGACATCCCCATCTACCAACGGTAAGCGTGTCCACTCTTGGAGGCCGTCTGATCGGACGTGCACTGCCCTGGCCATACTCCCCTGCAGGATGGCCGGAACCTTCCGCCGACGAAGGACCGCGCCGGCCACGACCCAACACTACAGCACGTGTAAGTGCCCGCAAACGGTGCACACATGCCAGCGCGTGTGTGCCTGCACGCACTGCATGCGCATGTGCACTGTGCTAAGCAGCGCGACTGGCAGCGCAAGCAGCAGGCATTTGTGCCAACCTGTTGTCGGCTATACTATGTAGGATGACATCGCAGGTACGGCAAATACTCGCGGCATACCACTGTAGTACGTGGTATGTACACATGGTACTTTTTCTTCAGCTACCGTGTATGGGTGGGTCCAACACTTCCGGCAAAGGGGCCTAGACCCCTTCGCTTCCGGCGCCATCACGTCATACGCATCCATTTGGACCGCCTTTATGTGCGGACGGGCACCCACAGCACTGCCGTTCCTGCCTCACACCTCAACACCCCCATGTGCTGCCACTGCCGCGGGCGTCCCGCCGCCCCCCCCTCGCCCCCACAGCGCTGGCATCAAGACGAAGCGGTCCCGCCCATCCCACCTGGACCGCCACTGGAGCATGCCAAACAAGCTCGTGGACTTCCTGTGCAACCTGCCGCACACCGCCCAGGCGCTGCCCGTGCGCTCCCTGCACTGGCTTGTGCGCCAGATATGGGTCATTCTGGATGAAAAGGTACTACCTACTACTGAAGTACTGACAAGTGCCACCCATAGGGACTTCGAATAGACAGGCACAGTAGCGGCGTGGCGTGCATCCCCTTTGGCATGCAATGAAGCACGCCACCCCAGCCTGTGCAGGCTGGCCGGGGCATAAACCACAGTACGAGGCTCGGCGCTGCCCCCACCAACCCAGAGTTGAAGCCCCGCTGTGGAAAGAGAGTGCTGGAGGTTGGGTTGTGGATGGTAGCATCGCGCGGTACACTGGCGTGCCACATCAAGGCACACGTGCTGCGGGCATGCAACCATTCCCTTTCCCCCTCATCTCCCACATGTTAATCGCCAGGGACACCAGGGCACCGCCACCCGCGTGCGCACTATATCACCCAAACACTAAAAGTGGCACTGACAAGTGCTGTGCCGTCCGGCCGCGCTGCGTGCGCCTGCGCAGGAGCGCGTGGACGCCATTGACGACTTTGAGGGGCAGCCGCCGCAGTCCATGGGGGACTTTCTCATTGAGCTGCACCTGCGCTGGCACGGGCTGCGGCAGGAGGCGGAGCTGGCCCTGTACGTGCTGCTGGTGGCCGTCAAGGTCCACTACAAGAAGAGCACGCCCGTGCACACGTTTGCGCGCCTGCTTGACCTTCTCAACGAGGTGCGCAACTCCCGCGTCCGCACGGGAGCTGCGCTTCACCTACAGCTTCCTACCACTACAGCTATGATGTCTGGCAGCACTGAAATACTGTATCGAGGTTTGAAAGGGGCAAGACTGGATCACAGAGGCATGTGCAGCTCCTGTTTCAATCCACGATGGCGCCATCCTCCGGCGACATGAAAGAACTCGCACGCTTGCGCACATGCACACATGGTAAATCATGACTAATCCATTCTGTACACACCGCATGCTGGCGCAGCGCATTGCGATGTCCGGAATGCCTGATGAAAACACGCCGATTTGCGCCGGTGCTGTGGTATGTGCCTCATGCTGCTATTCAATACATCAGTGTGAGGTAGGGACTCCAGAGTGCACGTGTGCTCCTCGCCAGGCCAGCAGCTTCCGCGGCGCCACACTGCCACATTTCACGATGTTTGCAACTCTGTGTGCTGCTGATTGTAACACGGGGGGCAGACTCCTGAAGACGGCCTGGACTCAGTCGCCGGGTCCCCGAAGCGCAAGGACGGCGCCCTGCCCGTGACGCGTTCCATGGCGAGCGGCCTCTCCGCTTTGGAACAAAAGCGGCGGCAGAAGGAGGAGCAGGACGAAGACGACGTCAAGCCCAGCTACTCGTGAGTTTACACCTGGAGGTTCCTGTCTACCTCGGGAGCGTGCCGCACCTGCTGTTTGCTAGTGCCGGTGGCGCTGCTTTGCGGTGCCCTGCTGTTGGCCATGGTATTGGTGGCAGCTCTTGCGCTACTAGCCGCCATCTGTTAACATAGGTGTGTCTGTTTCAACTTCCTTTTCAGGCAAGATGCTTCCACAAGTGCTTACCCCTGGAGGAATGCTGCCCCTTGTGCCCTTGTGGGGGCATTGGGTTGAGGTTCAGTCGGCCACCGGCTGCCCAGGGAGGTTACCAAGCACTTTTCGGTCTGCCCCTAGGCTCAGTGGCACCAGTGCGCACGCACACACACTCACGCACACACACTTATCCGTGCGCCCCACCCTGTCGCGCGTTGGCGGGTGTGCGCTCGGCCACCGCTCGCAGCCACCTGGATGTAGCCTTCCTGCAGGTGCTTCTCTTCACGCGGCGGCGCCTGCTCAAGCGCGCCAAGCTGGACGTTGGGCGGCTCAGGAAGAAGGACCGGGAGGTGGTTGCGGCACCGGCTGCCCCCGGGGATGACCCATCTGGCCCTCCGCAGGAGTCAGCTGAAACATCAGGTACATGGGTCAGTGTGCGGGCGGGGTGTGTGCAGGTCAGGCCCACACTTGCACCTGCACTTGCCGCACTTGCACTTGCACTTGCGCCCTCGTCTAAACTTGGCGCATGCACGGCTGCGGTGTCGTATCTCGCCCTGCGCATCCTGCGCACACCCCCTGTGGTCAACACTACTGTGTGACCAATCGTAAAGACGGGCAGCAGCACCAAGCATCAGACAACCACCGCGCCCATGGCCGTAGGCTTGGCGTGCGGGTAAGGACAAGAAGTGGAATTACCTCACAGCGCACAGCGCCATGGCTCAAGGCAGCAGCGAGCAGCTGCTCACAGTGTAACCGTTGCTCTACTCGCAAAAGGACGCACCACCGCAGTGCGCGTTACCAAGCCGTTAATTAGCAGACGCTACTGATGCTGTGGTAGTTACAGAAGCTGCTGGACCACTGCCAGCTTGCAGCTTACGCACAATGTGGCAAAGTGTGCCTGCATTACAACAACCCGCGCTTCCACGAGCACGCTGACACCCCCTCCGCTGCCCCCGCATCCTCGGTGCGTCCCGCGCAGACAACGCGACGGTAGCCTCCGCGCCGCCGCCCTCCTCCGCCCCCCCCTCCCCGCCCCAGACCGGCCTCAAGCGGTCCAACACGTCCACATCCGCGCGCATGCGCTCCGCGGCGCGCGTCAACCTCAAGCGGGGCTCCCTGTCGCGTCCCAAGTCCCCGTCGCCCACGCGCCCCCCCAGCACGCGCGCGTCGCCGCTGCCGTCGCCGCGGGAGCTTCCCCCGCCCAAGGTTCCGGGGCCGCCGAGCACGGACCCCCCTGTGGCGGGGTTCACGCTGCCGGACCACGTGTACCTGGGCGAGGACGGGTGCACCATGTGGGTGGAGCTGGTGGAGTTTGCGGACTGCTTCAAGCTCGTCCTCGCGTGGCTGCCGCAGGACAGGCTGCACGGGTACATGCGGGTGCTGGAGCGCGCGGCCATGGTGCTGACGTCGCGCGGCGCCGTGACCAGCGCGGAGGGGTGCAGGTGCGGCGGCCGCTCACCAGCTTTGTGGCCGTATGCTCCGACCTGTCCACTAGCTCGCCACACTATGCCATGGTACTGTACCAGATGACACCGATGGCAGCAGGCTGAAATGGTGTGCGGGTGGGCGCGTGCGCCCTCCGTTGCTGTTGCGCTGCTGCAACCTGTTGAGCCATGGACACGCCCTTTGACTCTACCTCAACTGTGCTGCTGGGCAAGTGACGGCGCGGCGCCCCGCATGCTCACCGCGCGCCTGACTCTCCGTTGGCACGCGCAGGACCATCATTCGGTCCATCATGCGGCGCCTGATTGGCGTGTCGGACAACGAGAAGGAGGAGAAAGAGACCCAGCCGCTGTACGCCGAGGCAGACGGGCCCAAGGTCGAAATACGTGCGGTGAGTGGCACGCGTCATTTGTGCTGGCGCGTCTGTACACCGCTCCACACAGTGAGGTCACCAGGCACTGGCTGTGCTCAGCGCTGCTCATGGTTTCTGCGCTGCGCCGTCCAGCCTGCTGAGCAGGCACTTTGTGACAGGTTTGCATGCACCACAGTGAGGCACCAGTCACCAGTGTAGTACGCAGCCGCCACTTACTTGCCTGCGTCGCGGCTACATTGCAGACATGGTACCCTGATGACACGCACAGAGGCACCAGCTGATGCTGATGACACCACCTGTGTGGGTGACGTTGACTCCGTCATTGACCTGGTTGCTGGCCACTATGTATGTGTGCAGGTGGTGGAGCTGGACAAGGTGCTGCAGGTGGTCATGGAGGTCCTCACCATGCAGCAGAGCGCCATCACCTCCCGCCTCAAGCGCCTCTTTGTGGACGGCGACGACAACGGGGACGGCGTGCTGTCCTTCGAGGAGGTAACATATGTGGCATGCACCCACTAGTGGTAGTGCCATCACCTGCATGTCTGTGAGCGCGCATGGGCGAACCGCAGGAATGTGGACGAACCGGCACTGCCACATGCTTTCTCTGAGAGGTAGATGGTGGTCAGCACATCGTGAGCGTGCTACTGCTTCAGTGAGTTGGACCGGCAGCCCTGGCAACTTAGCATTTGCTTTACAAGTGGCCATGTCACATACAGCTACCAGTATGCGTACAGCGCAGCATTGCGGCATTTGGCACATGCCAAGTGCCCATTTGGGGCTATTGCTTGCACCTCGTGCTGGGCACACTAACACACTCGATGCCAGGCACTTGCGCCCCATTTCGGCACACCATGGTGCACCCCCTAACAGTGCATGCCGTGTCGTTGCCCTGTTTACATGTGGCGTCACATGGGCGCACTCTCACCAGTTCAACACCATCGTCAACGGGGTGGCGCCCGACTTCAGCGAGCGGCGCGTGCTGCGCATGTTCCGCGAAGCACTCACCAGCGGCTCCGAGAGCTCCTTCGCCATCGAGAAGGAGACATTCATACAGGTGAGGGCCACAACTGAACGCGCCCACCCGCTTGCACGTGCGCAACGCAGCGACGGCAGTGGTGCGTGCTCGTGGGTGTCTTCCAGTTTGTGCCCGTCCTGTCCTGCCATGGAAGTGGCCCACATGTCACGCATACATGCTGACACTGCCTGATGCCTCGCGTGCCGCCATGCCTCTGTGTCAACACTTGCGCCTGCAGGTTTGCAAGGCCCATGGCCTCGTGCAGCTCATCGACATCCGCGCCCTGGAGCAGCAGGAGCTGCTGGTGCAGCAGTGGCAGCTCGCCGCGCGCGCAAAGGGCTAGCATGCACCACAGGAGACACCGCCGCTCCCTGTGTGCACGGTGTGGTGTTGGCGGCTGGCTCCTCCACTTGCCCAACCATGGCAGTGCGCCCGCGCGCGCTATTGCCCTGCTGCTGAGGACACGCCCAGCACCTGGCCATTGTCACACCTCCGCAACACTGGGAAACCGCGCGCCACTAATGCACACACACAGGCACCGCACCTGGCTCCACAGGCACAGCCCGCCCCATGCGGTGCAGGTGCTGCGAAGTTGGGTCTCTGCACCACAGGCGTACCTGGTAGGGCTGGGTCGAGACCTGCAGGCGCTGGGAGGTGCGTGTAGCATGTGTGCGCAGAACGCAATACGCCGCCTTACCTACATACACAGCCAGTCCGTCTTGGGACCGTCAGTACCGCGCATGTGGAGTGAGACCGGTTCGGTAGTCAGGCTGCCAGAGGCGCGCTGCCGCGGCTTCTGCAGCTTGTGTACACATTTTCCCGCCAACACACACACGCCCCCGTGCCCAGAGAGCATGTGGGTGTGCTCATGCACACCTGTGCAGCCAGTGTATTGGCTGCACATGCATGCGTAATGCAATCCCCAAGTTTTGATGGGTCTGACTCCGCCGCACGTCACGTTGCATTGCGCCTGTGGTGCCTGTGGGCAGTGTAGACATCGAAACATGCACATTAGTGCCGCACACAAGGGAGTAGGCACGGGCACGGCGCGTGTTATTTATCACATGTACATGCCTCGCTCTGGGAAACCGCCGCGCACATGCCCAGCTGGGCACAGCTCGTGCGCTGCACACACACGCGTTCTGCCACCTGCCGCAAAAGCAGCTGTGTCAGCAGCAGCCGATTCACAGGCCGCCCATCCGGCTACTTCGACACAGCATGGGTGCTCCCCGGCGCAGCAGAGCCAGCACACAGTCGCGCAGAGGAAGCGGTGCCTGTCTCCACCCCCACTCAGCAGCAGCGGCAGCTGAAGGCTCGTATCAGAGCCCCGGCGGACGCGCTTCTGACGCTCTGGTGGCGGCGGCGGCGGCGGCGGCAGGGTGCTACACATAAACATTCCACACGAGTATGTTGCCGTCGAGGCCCACGCTGGTGAGCTGGCGGTCGTCGGCGCTGAAGCGCAGCGCGGAGATGGCGCCGGAGTGGCCGCGCCCCTGCGCCAGCAGCCGCCGCGTGTCGAAGTCCCACAGCTTGACCACCTGCTCAGCGGCGGGCACGCACGGCCAAGCAATGCATGGGCCACGGCAGGAGGACGTGCGGATCGGCACAAGACATGCATCAGGGCAGGTGGCGTGTTGACGAGGTGGCAAGATGCATGCGGGACCAGGCTGTGTGGTACGGTGGCCTGGCCTCTCTGCAGCGCGCTGCCACGAGTGCATGGTGCTTGGCCGCACTGCTGCAAAGTGGAGCCGGGTCGTTGCGTCTAAGTTGCACTGCGCGGCCGCTCCTGCTGCATGTCGGTGGTGCCGTCACACCACCACTGCAGCCGCAGGCAGCTCAACGACACTGCCAAGGCAGCCAAGGCAGGCAGACAGTGCAAGCAACTCCTGGGTAAGCCAGTGCTCCTGCAGCACGCATGCACGCGCAGGCGCCGGAGCTGCTCACCTGCCCCGAGCCGGCCGTCGCCACAAAACGCCCGCTGTGTGACACCACCACCCCCAAGGCCTCGTCCGACATGTCCGCGCTCAGGTCCGTGATGCTCACGGGAGAGGGCGACCGCAGGTCCCAGTACGTCATGCGCTTTTCCTGGCCCACCGTCACCACCTGTGGAGGCGCAGAAGCAACCCCCAGGGGTGTCATGGCACAAGGCAAATGAGGTGCCGCAGCAATGAGTGGGACCATGTATGGAGTTTGCACGTTTCTGTGTGGTGAGCTGAGTAGTGAAAGTGGTGTTGGCGGGGCGACCCACGTGGCTGGGGTTGCGAGTGTGCCACTGAGTGCGTACTGGGACCATGTCGCATGAAACATGTAAGCAGCCATGCACAGACGCGGCAAATAGTAAAAATGGCAGGGTCAGGCACTGCAAGGCGGAGCAGGGCCACGAGACGCAGTGGCGCAGCGGGTTGGAGCTCACCAGGGACTGGTCCTGGCTCAGGGCAACACCGTTGATGCCGCCCATGCGCTGGCTGTGGTGCGACACCTGCAAATGCAGTTGGCAGCATCCGACCACACACAGGCATGTTGCAATGGGTTTTAACTTGCGGACCTCCATGTGCCATAGAATGGGGTACATCACCAATGCGATGTGTCAAGCATGAGCAGCATCAGCGCAGCAAGCCATAGTGGGTGCGACGGCCAGGGTGCGGTCTGCGAAGTATGTACTACGACTGCAGCAGTGGCTTACCCACAGCGTGGGTGTTTGGCAGCCTTTTCACAGCCGCGTCATTGCAAACGGGTGTGCCATGACCACGAACCTGCTTCTCTGTCCGCAGGTCCCAGCAGATGAGACTCCTGTCCCGGCTGACACTGCACCAGCAGAAGTGTTCATGGCATGGAAGGAGCATGTGAGCTCGCGCTCTTACCCTAGTGCAGAGCACACATGTGAGACTGTAGACATGGCTCGTGGAGTACCTACCAGTTTACAGCAGGCATGTGTCGGTGCAATCCAGGAGCTTGCCCATGTGCAAAGCATCAATGGCCAGGCTACGCATTTGGTAGCGTCAGCGACAGTCTGCCCTGACATCATGTGCATCCATTCCTCAACCGCCGATGCAGCGTGCAGCGCAGGCAGGCTGGTCCTAAGAATACACCCACGCACAATGTACAGCTGCGTGTACAGCTCAAGGCACAACAACCGCCAGGTGCGGGGCCCACTGCACACAGGTGCAACACAGCAACGCTTTGAGGGGGGAGGGGGAGGGGGTCACCTGAGTGCGTGCGCGTCGTCTGCGTACAGTGCCACCGAGGGGACCCGCTGGCCGTGCTGCTTGAGGTGCATCACCAGCTCGCGGCTGCGCAGCTCCCACACGCGCAGCTCGCCGCCCTGGCCGCCTGGCCACCGCGGCACATGCAAGTGGCCGCATGTGGCACACACACCACGTCAGGCACAAACGAGGGTCAGGCTAGCGGGCAGCAGAAGCGGGGTCACATCATCACAGGTCACAAGTTGAGGAGTGCCGCAAAGCTGTGGATGCGGCTGAGGCGGGCGAGGTGTCTGGCTTGTGTCGCGGGGTGGCGACCTTGTGATCACCTACCATTGTCGGCACATGCGGGGTAAAGGCCCGCCAGTGTGCAGACCTGCCCACCTGTGAGCATACACCTCCAAAGCCTCCTGCTGAGCGGGAACGCAGTCACAGATCGCATCCAGCAACTGCATAACACCACCTGTTACCCGCCAGCGAAAACGTAACAGTAGCAGCTACCGAACACCAAGGGCGTGTGTGGCAGAAGTGCACTTCCAGCAGGAGGTACACAGCAAGCACAGGACGGTGCCGCCCAGCTCCACGGCACCGCCCACCTGTAAGAGCGAACCGTTGGTTGTTGCTGAGCGCGAGCGCCGTCACGCCGTCCACATGCGCGTCCGCGATCAGCCAGAGGGCGCGGCCGGTCTCCGTGTCGTGAGCGCACACGCGCCCGTCCCGCCACCCCGAAACCACCATGTCCTCTGTCAGGTCCAGGCACAGCGCGTCCTGGGGGTCCTGCGGCCGCCATAGTGCAAGGCCCAGCCGAAGGAAGGGCGCACGCGCGGGTGTTGTAATGCATGCCACCTCCTAAGGAATTGATAACGACTTGCGGACCAGACATGCCACGTGATTGATGGCAAAAGCGCCGCAAGTTTTTGAGTTGTGCAGCAGGTGACGGATGACAGAATAAAAGCTACTGGGCGCCGCCACGCACACTTGAGGTGTGAGCTGAGGGATCATGGGGTGGCGTGGGAAAATAGTGTTTGCACGTTCTGGCGGGTTATACTGCTCTTGCACCACTAGTGTCACCTTAAGTGCAGCATGTGTGCTCGTGTTGGCGGACAGCGCAAGCGCACAACAACAACTCGAGCATACTCGCATATGGCGGCCCCACGCTGCTTAGAGTTGTCACAAGCATGGTGCTTATGTGCATGTCTACCTTACATTGAATCCCGTGCGACCGCCTGTGCTGGCGGGAACGTCTGACGTGCACCGCAACCCATACACGATACTGTGCAACCACAACAGTAGCACCTCATACCCGCCCTACGTTCCACATGCGGCGGCACCGACCAGCCCAGCACTGAAGGGTGTATCCGAGTTGCACGCATTCAGTCCCCTGGCGTCAACAGGAGCCCCCCGCCCAGGCATTTTCATCACAGCGCAGGCGTCTTCCTACCATACTCCCAGCCGCTTCACTGGCGATGGCGCGATATTCTATCGCTGCCAGTGACGGCCGTGTGCCACCTCAAACACATAAGCCGCAGTCCCAACGGAGCAGCTCTGGCTCGTCTTTGAGCTGGGCTGTCACGATGACACACACGCAGTTACCTATTGGGCCAACAGAAGTCTCCCACCTAATTACCACTATGTCACTCGTGTCACAACAACATGAGGCCCTGTGCACGTGCCGGCCGGCACCAGCAGCCGCCCATCGACAACCCACACACGCGGCAGTGCGATGCCACCCCATGGCAGCAACTTGACATCTCAACACGTGAATCGCGACAAACAATATTCCAGTACTTGAAGTGTACTGAAGTAATGCTTCGAGGCATTGGAAGTATACCTGAAGTACTCGAAGTGTGAAGTATATTTTACTCACTAAACTCAAGTTCAATACTACTATTTCACTGCAGTAGTACACTTGAAGTACTTCTACTGCTACTCAAACAATAGTTACCTTCACCGCGCCCGTCATCACGGACGTGTAGTCGCCCGCGTCCCACATGCGCAGCGCGCCGCCCACCGCCGCCGTCGCAAACCTGTCGCTGACGCCAGGCGCGTACGCCACGGCCTTCACGGGCCCCGTCGGGCACTCCGCCAGCGGCCGTGCCTCCAGAGAGCCCGCGCGCACGCGGTATATGAGGCCGGCCTCCGTGCCCGCCAGCAGCTCTTGCCTATCAGGGCTGTGCTCGGGAGCAGCGGCAGCAGTGGAGGTGGCGGCGCGCGGCGGGTGGTGTGGGGTGCGTTCGGGGGGGTTGGATTCATGAGATGGTGCGAGCAGCAGCGGGTTGGGATGGTGATAGTTGGCCCTGTGCCGATGCAGGCGGGCTGTGGCAATTTTCTTTGAGTGCATGTCAGGCTGTGGCCCATTCCGCAATGTTTGCATGCTACCGGTACCGTACATAACACATGGTAAGCGCCCGCGCTTCAGAGACCATGAGCTGGGGTCCCAGCAGTGGTTTCACAGATCACAACTGCCAGTGTGTGCGCAGGTTATGCCACCTCCACATTCTCAGCTACCGGCACAAGTCTCCCTGCCTGGCAGCAAGCCGGCGACTGCTAAAATGCGCTGAAGCTTCAGGAGCAACAGCGTGCGCTTCGCCACGAAGGCACACATGCATTCAAGTGTCACACATTCCTACAGCAGCCTCCTTGAACCTGAAAGGTGTTTTATAAATACACCCTTAGTGCATAATCTCAGACAAAGCAACCTACTGAGTAGTGGTAGCTTTCCGTTTCCCTTGTCATGGTCCTTTTCGTGCTGGCTGCAGCGCGCCATGCGCAGCATGCACCGCCCTGCATGCGTGCCACCAACTCGGTATAGATGCTTCCATTCACACTTCCGGACGCATGTACAATGTGACACGCGCATGCTTCCAGAATGTACATGAACTACCTCAGGCACAGCGTCACATGCCTTGTATTACAGCATACGGCCTATGCGCCATCATCGGTGTGCATGCGCACCTGTAGCTCATAGCGCACACGGACCCCCTCAGCTGCGCCTGCGCAGTGTCCAGCATCTGCGCGTCAAACAACGTCACGGTGCCGTCGCCGCCTCCCACCAGCACCCCACCCTGCTCAGCAGCCACAGCAGCAGCAGCAGCAGCAGGAGCAGCAGCAGGAGCAGCAGCAGCAACAGCAGCAGCGGCAGCAGCAGCAGCAGCAGCAGCAGCAGCACGATCACCACCAGCAGCGGCACTCGTAAGTCTGCCCGCCAAAAGAAATTATGTGCCTGCCCTGTTCCGCGCGCATGTCTGGCTGGGTTGTTCTGTTTGCAGAGGGCGTGTGATGGCTGGCGGGTTGGCCCAAGCAGGCACACTGTGCGCAAGACAGCCCCCCTTCAAGCGTGCGCCAAGCGCTGGCACAATATCACAGCGAATCACGCTCCTGAAAAGATGCCTTAAAAGTTGCCAATGCCAGTTTTACCACCACTACAACAAATCATCTGCTGATAGTGCAAAAAGTGTCGCCATGTCTGTGCATGTAAATGCCTCCGTGTCTTTGGCTTGCCAGCACGATGAGAAAGTGTGAGTCAGCACAGCAGCCTCGCTCCGCTGCGCTGGCAAGAAGGCGCCTGCTCACCTGCGGTGTGCTCAGCAGCGCGCGCGTGCCGCGGCGGCACACGGGCACGGTCCCTCGCAGCGCCCGCGCCGCCACGCCGCACACCAGCACATCCCCGCTGGTGGTCGCGCAGTACAGGGTCTCGCGGTCGCCGCTGAAGGCGAGCCACGTGACATCCCTATGGACAGAATGTAGGGAAACCATGTGTGATTTCCATAATAGTGTGATAGGGGGTGCACAACATTGGTGGCGCGCGTGAGGGCGGGAGTGCGACTGAGGACCCCAGGTTCTGCGGTTATAGGGGAGGCAGTCAGAGCGCACCCTGCGGCAGCATGCACCCCTGCAGAAGCAACACCTGCTGCAAGAGGCGGCCAGGTGCATATGGTGTCATGCAGCTGAGCCGCCTAGACCGGCCGACTGCTTGCCGTTGTCGGCTCATGAGCTGCACACAGTGTGGGCCCTGTGTCATGTATATGCAGCGATCCCACAAGGTAGTGGCAACGCAGGGGTGTGCACATACAGCTTCAGTATTCACACAGTGTGGAAGAACCATGCGCATTTCGGACCCACAACAGCCCTCGCAGCGCGACCAGAGCGTGTGCAAGCCTAAGGTAGGTGCACGTGACACCACATTGGCACCTTCGCCTGCCCCCTCAAGCTGTACCTGTGCAGCTCAAATGTACCTCCTCCCGCCCTCAAACCCACATGGACCTGTAGCTATTAACTCTGCATTCCGGAGCCAGTCGCCGAAGTTGAACATGAACTTCGACACCGCGCACACACTTCATGGTGGCCCGCCGCCCCTTCGCTGCCAGCTTCCCCCCCTGCACCTCTCCAGTGAAGGGCCCAGTGACTACATGACAAACCTTGACGGCCCTCTTGGCAGCACCAGAGAGTATGCAAGCCACAGGTAGATGCTCGCGGCACCGCACAGGCAACTTCGCATGCCTCCCCAAGCTGTACCCGTACGGCCCAACCACCACCTCAATAACTTCCGCGCCCCATCAACCCACGTGGATTCCTCGGATGTGCAACTATTACATCCACGTTTTGGTACCACCTGCCAAGTTCAACATGCACTTCAACTCTGAGCGCCCACCTCATGGTGGCCCCCCGCCCCTCCACCGCCAGCTTCTCCCCCTGCATCTCTCCAGTGTATGGGTCCAGTGTCCACATGACAATCTGCAACGCACGAGCGGTAGCGCGGCACACCCAGGCAGCAGCACTGTCGGCACAGCAGCTAGGGTGCGGGTTCGGCCACCGGCAACAGGGCTGCGGCGCCACCAACAGTGTGAGTGCAGATGACTGAGCGGCCGCCAGCGCGCTTCTAAATGGGAAAAATTCAACCATTGACAGTGCGTGCGGCGGTGGCAGCGGCTACTGTGCTCTGCCGCCAGCTGCACCGCGGCGCACACACCAGGGCAAGAAACCCACAAAATGTGCAGCTGCTGGGGGCGGTAGTGCGCGTGATGTGCGCGCACATGCGGTCCTAGCATGTGTTCATGCAATCAGAGACACCACTCAGTGCTCGCAGCGGCTGGCACATTAGTCTTGGCGAGGCGCATGGCTGCTAACAGAACTTAGCAGGCCCGTTTTCGCATGGAGGTAACAACGTGCCCACACGGCGCGCTTGCAGCTCAGGCACGTCCACCACGCGTTCATATACTGTGAACACCATGCCCCTGCCCCTGGTTTTCACACTTGAGCTGTTTCGCGCACGGGCGCGCGGGCGCGTGCCTGCGTTGCGCCTGGTTTATGGTACGTGTTCTCCCTCGCGCGCGTGTGGCGCCTCGCACGCAGCGGAGCGTCACCTTCTGGTCCCCCGCGGTCGCGAGCTGGTAGCTGCGCGTGTCGCGCCGCTTGACGTCGCGCGCCATGCCGCCCCACGCCAGCCGCTGCGCCGAGCACCGCCCCGCCTGCAGCAGCGCGACGATGCCGCCGCTGGACATGTCCCACACCAGCACGCGCCCGTCCTCCGCCACGCCCGCCGTGCACAGCAGCTTGTCGTCGTCGCTGAAGGCCACCGCCTGCTCAGCAGCAGAGGCGGTGGTGGCGGCGGTGCTCAGCAGACGAGGCGGCAGTGGTGCTCAGCAGCAGAGGCGGAAGCAGTGGTGCTCAGCAAAATGAGGCGGCAGTGGTGCTCAGCAGGTAAGGCGGCGGCAGCGGCAGTGCTCAGTGGACAAGGCACTGGTGGTGGTGCTCAGCAGATGAGGCGGCGGCAGCGGTGGAGCTCAGCACACGAGGCGGCGGCAGTGGTGGCCAGCAGATGAGGCGGCGACGGCAGTGGTGCTCAGCAAAATCAGGCAGCGGCGGCGGTGGTGCTCAGCAGATGAGGCGGTGGCGGCAGCGGTGGCGCTCAGCGGACGAGGCGGCAGCAGTGGTGCTGAGCAAAGTGAGGCGGTGGCGGCGGTGCTCAGCAGGGTAGGCGGCGGCGGCTGCAGTGCTCAGCAGAAGCGTGTTGTGGCGGCACCAGGCGTGAGCAGGGTGAGCATCGCCAGAGGGTGTGCGGTGGCGGGGGGGGTTCTGGATGGTCTGGTGGGTAAAGTTCAAACAAGTACTTCAAGTATGTAATAATACTTCTTGAAGTACACACATGCAGTGCACTCGCGATTTGGTGCGCTTTGCTGTAGTGCGGTATGCGGGTTTAGTGTGGGGTCCAAAGACACTGACCACATGATTATGCATATGTGATACACACTGCCCTATTTGATGTACCATATGACAAAACAGCTGTATCACACAACGCACAATAATAAGTGACAAGGTCAGAAATTGTGTACTCCTGTAGTATACATATGCTACTGTAGTAGTAGTGTACTTCAACATACAGTGCCGTACATGTACTGTACTGGTGTTCCTGCAACTCCGCGTAGAGCGCTGAGAGCCCTGCGCGCATGGCGCGCGCGTGACCGGGAAAAGCATGACCAAACATGCTGTCCCCCGCTGCTAGCGACCAAGATGGCACTGCTCAGCAGTGCATACCCTACCGATCCTGGCATGCCTACAGCTCACTACTCCAGCACATTACAAATGCACGTACTCTCCTGTTTGTAACACACATCCCCACCCGCATGCCGTGCTCGTGCTCGCTCAGCCGGCACAGCTCCGTCCGCGAGTTGAAGTCCCCACATGCATAAATACTAATAGTATAGTAGTGCTTCTTGAAGTACTTTACATGTGTGCACGCGTCTGTTTGTAACACACATCCGCACCTGTATGCCGTGCTCGTGCTCGCTGAGCCGGTACAGCTCCGTCCGCGAGTTGAAGTCCCACACGAGAGCGTCCGGGCTCTCCCCGCCCACCTGCCCGGACGCGATGAGCCCGCCCGCATTGCTCAGCGCAAGGCAGCTGATCTCCGAGTCGTGCCCCACCAGTATGCTCTGCGGCGGCAAAAGAAGAGTGTGGGGGGGGGCGTGAGGGCGGGAGGCTGAGCTGGAAGGTTGTTGCTGCTGCAGCGTGTGTTGTGTCGGTGCGGCAGTGGGCAGCCTTTGTGGGAGCGGGGGCGGGCTGGTCGGGCTGCGCTCTTGCCGCCCCCAGTGGCAGCTGCGCCGACCTAGCAGCACGATGTGTTGTGCTAAAACAAGTACTTTTTCTATTTGACGGCAGGCGTTAGAAACAACTGTGTGACGAACTTTTCTGTCAAGCTGCTACAGTAGCAGAAAGCGTGGGACTAGAGTTTGAAGCTGGGGTGACGGCGTGCACTGCTGCGGTGGGGGGAGCCCACTCATACATGTGTGTCAAGGTTTGGCAGCAACACCGGTGATGGGTGCGCTGCGCACCCACCACGCAAGGACGGCATAGGCATACGGCTAGCACTAGGGTCGCCCATGACACGGATGAAGCGAGTGCCATGACTCATGAGCCAGGTCAGTGCCATGTACAACATACTAACAAGTAGTCCCACATGTAATATCACTTGCAATGAAGACGGCGCTTGTGCCACGGGCCATGTGAAAGAAACCAAAAAGGTGACTGAGCCCAGGTACTCCCGTGGCTGGGGCAGAAAGGCAGGCCAAAGCCTGTGTGTGCACCAGTGCCCTAAGGGCGCAGGTTGGCAGATGTGCTGATGTGCCACAGGCCCTGCTGTACCTTTGGTGTTGTCGCTGGCACTGGTGCTGCCATCACTGCTTAAGTTACTGGCCATGTGGTATGCAGCGCTGAGCACAACACATGCTGCTGGCTGTTGACATGGTTTGCGGTGCCCCGACACCCAAAATGGCAGAGGTGCCACAGGCCCTGCGGTACCGTTGGTGTTCTCGCTGGCACTGGTGCTGCCATCACTGCTTACGCTACTGGCCATGTGGCACACAGTGCTGAGCACAGCACGGCACATGCTGCTGGCTTTGAACATGTTTTGTGCCAATACCAGTGGCACCGCTTCGATGCCCAGGCTAGCCCATCTGCTCTGCAGCAGCAGCAGGCAGCAGCTACCATATGCAGCAGGTCGCCGAGACCCGGTCCCCTCACGGCCTGACATGCGGGAGATGCTGCTGCACGGCATCACCTGGCACCTTGTTACCCTTGAATGGCGCACGCTGCTTGCGCTGCGCCTGCTGCTACTGCTGCTGCTGCTGCCGCCGCCGCTGCTGTTGCTGCTGCTGCCACGATTTATGTGTTACAGCAAGACAGCCCCTTGACACGCAGGTCACGCACCTGGGCATGAGGGTCGTTCAGGTCGCAGATGACAACGGTGCCACCCGCAGGGTACACGAAATCGCGCCCATTGGGGTGGTAGTGCAGACCTCCTGGCACGGCCTTGTACCCGATCGCATGCTCCAATTCCATGCTGGCATCTGCTGGTGAGCCATTGTCACCCATGGCTGTTGTTGACGTTCTCCTGCTGCTGCTGCTGCTGCAGCCGCCGCAGTCACGCCACCCAGGTGTCGTCCTGGCCGCCAGGCGGAGCCTGGTTACATGTTGGCAGCAGCGTGTTGCGCTGATGTGAGTGTGAGAGTGCTGGCTTGCCACGCCGCGCCCGCCTGCTGCTGCTCCTGCTCCTGCGCTTGCTGTTGCTCCTGCTGTGATTGTCCTTGTCGGCAGGTGATGCTTGTGCTGCGTACTGCCTGCCTTCACACTGGCTGCCACAGTTGTGTGTGCGCCAGCCTGCTGGCACAAGGAGGAGGATTGAGTGCCAGTTCCAGCAAAACGGACAAGGAAAGGGGGAGGGGGCTCAGTGCGGACGTGCGAGGACGTGTGGACGTCGTCTTGAAGCTCTCGATTCGATCGCTCTCTCGAACGATTCATCATATGAAACTGTCTGCGCACACAGTTCCTGTGTGTGTGTGTTTGTGGCGTGAGGGTGCAGTGAGGAGAGGCAGCCCCCTTCCGCGCGAGCTGGCGGTGGCATTTTGTCTCATACATACTACGTAGTATCACATAGTGTGCTGCAGGCAGGCTAGGCCAAGAGCTTCGCCATTGCCTCCAGCAGCTCACCTGCCAATGGCGTTTGTGGGCAGCAAGGGAGCGCGGGAGTGGCTGGACGGCGTCCACCACGGCGCACCCAAGCCTGCGGATGAGGCCAAGCGATTGGCGGTGTTGCACAGGCAAGCTTTTGTTCGGCTGCAGCCGCAGTCGGCGGCTGGTCTGTGTGCTCTCATGTTTGCTTGGTGTGTTCTGTCTCCTCGCATTCCCCCCCTGTGATGTACCCGCCGGGCCTCTTGGCGCGCCCCTTGTGAATGACAGCTGCACGTTGACAGCGCGCGGCAGCCGGTCAAGAAGTTGAAGTCACCGCGGCCGCCACCGCCGCCGCCGCTGCTGCTGCTGCTGCTGCTGCTGCTGCGGTCACCCCTGTGTCGCTAATTTAGCCCTCAGATGTGCTTGCCGCGAGAGCGACATCAGGGTGCAGCGCAGCAGCCGCACCACCACCACACCAGCAGCAGCAGGCGCAAACCTGAGAGTGGACGCGCCAGGGCGACGCCATGCTCCGCTTGCAGCAGCAGAGCTGCAAATTTTTGCACACGCAGACACGCACAATGCCCCACCTCCCTGTGCTGCTGCTGCTGCTGCCGCTGCTGGTCTCTGCTGCTTGCCTGCCTGGCAATGCGCCTCAGCACCTCTGCTGCCTGTTTTTAATTAATAACTGTGGCGGAGCTGTCCGAGCTCTCGCTTCCTGTGCTGAAAGTTTTGTTTCTGGGCTCCGCCGCCGCTGCTGATGCTTCCGCTACTGCGGCCGCTGCTGTGCAGCCTGCAGGTCATCAACTCCAGCGCAGAGGAGTGCTTCGACAGGATCACACGTCTGGCAGCAAAGCTGTTCAACAAACCAATGTGCCTTGGTGGGTTGGAGCGCTCGACACTTATGACATGCCGGCGCATGGGCAGAGCTGCTGCGCTGGCCAGCTGCGGCCCCTGCTGCTGAGCAACGCACCCTCAGCCACCCCCACTGCTGCTGCTGCCACCCATGTCACGGCCACTCTCCCTTGTGGGAAGCATGTCACTTGCGACCTGCTGCCGCTGGGCGAAGGCGCACACCTCTGACTGGCGCTGCCGTTCCGCCGCTCTTCCGTTCGTATCTGCCTACAGTGTCCCTGGTGGACGTGGAGCGCCAGTGGTTTCTCAGCCGCGTGGGTCTCAACGTAGACAGCACCCCCCGCAACACCTCCTTCTGCGCCTACACCTTCCTGAGCGGCGCGCCGGACGTGCTGGTGGTTGCGGACGCCGCCCTTGACCGGCGCTTCCATCTCAGCCCCATTGTGGTGGGGCCCCCGTACCTGCGCTTCTATGCGGGAGCACCTCTGATGCTGGACGGCGTGAAGATTGGAGCGCTGTGCGTGAGTGCACAGTGTATGACCTGCTGTGTGCTGGCGTCTCTCCAGGCGCCCGCCAGGTTTTCACCCTAGCGGTAGACATTGCCCGCGCGCCCAGTCGCTGCAGGTGTCAGCCCCATGTGAGGCCTTGTCCGAGTCCCCCGTCCCTGCGATTCAAGCGGAAGTGGTCCTGTAGCGCACTGCATAAGTGGTCGATGGTGAACGCAGCAGCATCTTGCTATAACACGTGTCATCGCTTCAGACCGAGGGCACACATGTGTCAGCCCTCCTCCTACGGAGCCCGAGCAGGCAAACTGAGGGCACTGCTGAATGCCTCGGGAAGTACACTTTCTTAAGCACACACACACACACACACACACGCACACAAATTGCCAATCCCAGGCTGTGAGATTGTGCCATCCGGCATGGCATCAGCCACCGGCGACACGTTCCTACCACGCATGTTCGCGCCGCTTTGCGCGTGCCTCACGCCGCTGCCACTGCGCATTCCGGCCGCAGTATGCATGCGCCCGGCTTGATGCAACTAGGGACGACAACGCGCAACGCACATGTGCGGTGCTGACGTTTTGAGTTGCGGGGCCGGCTGCGGGTGCCGCAGGTGCTGGACACGTTGCCCGCCGCGCCCGACTCAGTCACGGTCGCGGACAAGATGAACCTGGTGTCGCTGGCCGAGATGGTGGTGTCGGAGCTGTACAGGCGGCGGCGGCTGCAGGCGGCGCAGCTGGGCCACATCACGGCCGCCGCACATAACCTTCAGGTGTGAAACCTCGCGAGCTCGTGTTCAGTCTTCCCCGTGCGTGCCGTCCACGGCGCGGCGGGGTGACCACGTGTCTGGCGGCACAGCGGCGGGCGTCGCTACGCAGCCTCACCGGGCCCATGGCTTTCAGGCACTGTGCTGCAACACCATGTTGATTTCCATGTTTGTGGCCCGGAGGCTGCAGGCGCCGCCAGCGCACCACGGCCAGTTTCCGCCTCTGTGTGTGTGTGATGGCGCGAATGTTGAACGTGCGCCCTCCCCGCCCCCTCCGCCCCACCCACAGCACTCTTGGAATATGAGCACCACCTGGCAACAGCTACCTAACTGCCAGCAGCTTCGACTTGGCGCAGTGCCGACAGCACGCAGTGGGGCAACCTCCCGCATCACCTGCCGCCTAGGTCTGTACTCTCACAGGCACACACTAACAGCCACCGCTCTTGCTGCCCCCCCCCCCAGGTACCGGTAGCAGTCTTCAGCGCGGGGCTTACACAGCTGCTGAGCACAGAACTGGGGCGTCGCCACGCGGATGTCCTCGCAGAGGCCACCGCCACCCTCGACGCCATGCAGTGGACCGTGGACAAGGCCCTGGCGTCCGCCCGCAGCCACCTGGGCCGCGCCCGTGCGCTGACGCCGCCCGTGCGCGTGGCCCTGGTGGACGTGCCGGCGGCGCTGCGGCGCGCGCGCGCCATTCTTGGGCTCGTTCCGAAGACCGTTCCGGTGCGCTTCCACGCGGCGCCGGGGTCGCCGCGGAGCGTGTGGACGGACGCGCACGCGCTGCTCCACTGCCTGCTGGACCTGCTGACGAACGCGTGCCGCTTCACGACGGCGGGCGGCATCATCGTGACCACGTCCGCGACCACGCCCGACGGCGACGGCACCGGCGCCGAGTGCCTGCGCATCGAGGTCGCCGACACGGGGACGGGCATACCGCGGGAGCTCGCCGCCAGAATGTTCCTGGTACCGTTCTCAGGGACCGGCGCTGCAAAGGACGGAACGGGCCTCGGCCTATACTACCTCGCGCGCACCATGGACCAGCTGGGGGGGCGCTACGGCTACTGCGAGAATGTTCCTCGGACCAGCACCGGCGGCGGCGCGGACGGCTCGACCGGCCCCTTCACGGTCACCTCCGAGTCTCAGGCGGGCGCCGCGGCGGACAGGCAGGGCTGCGGGGCGCTGTCGCCGTCCGGCGCGGCGGCAGCGGCGGCGGTGGCGGCGGTGTCGCCTCGGCCGTCACTCATCGGCGGCGCCGCGGCGAGTGCCGCCCCCGGCCCGTGCGACTTCTCACGGCTGG
>JAULBY010015346.1:0-21271 GCA_032358315.1 Ophiocytium majus
GGCAACCGAGCTCATCGTAAGCCGCTGTAAACTAATATGTACACCGACCTATTATTGGGTGGGCCGGAGGAAGTACATCTAGTGGTGGGTCAGGACGGAAAACGCATTGACACATTGTGCAAAATACAGCGTTCTACGCCCAGAAACACGGTATACTTCAATCATGGTGTGTACTACTGCTAATAGTAGTAGTAGTAGTCAGTAAATACAGGTGAACGGATATTTGTGGTACGTTACAGAAACAATGTATGCGTCATGACAAATTATTCCGCCGTCACCAACTACTACATATACTTCAAGTGGTTGCCTGTTGACGGCACTTCTTGTCGTTGACCGTGCCAACTTGTGAGCATGTCTCTATGGGGCCGGGCATGCGCCATTGCTTCATGCTGGCGTCAAAGCTTGCATGACCTGGGTCCTTGCACGCCCACAAGTGCAACTCAGTGAAACAACTGTATCCTATGTGCATGTTTACGTGTTTGGACATGGGGTTGTAACCCGTTGAAGTAGTGCTCTCGCAATATGCCAGGTTTTATTCAAAGTACGCAGCGCTGAGCATGGCCAGTTTGTTCCCTAGCAAGAGCATGTCTGATCATGCTTTTTCTGCTCATGCACACGCATGTACAAAGGGCTTTCCGCGCCCTAGCCAGAGTTTACTAAAAGGGGCAACCAAGCCGAAGGCTGAGCAGTTTTCGCAAGGGCCACCAGGTGCGCAGGCAGCAGCCGCGCCACTTCTGCAGTGACCGCGGCGCTGCTGCGCGCGCGTGGAGGCTGCACGCAGGCTGGGCCATCGAGAGGCTCTGAGAGGCGCTGCGGCTGATGGCAGGGGCTGCCATGTGGTCCGAACCTTGGGGATGACGGCTCACTAAAAAATCATGTTCATGTACGCACTGCGCAGGTGCTGGAGGAGGAGATGCGCGCCAACTGGCGCTCCATCCTAGCTTCAAGGCTTGCATGACCTGTCCTTGCACGGCCACAAGTGCAACCGCCTAAAACATATGTACTTCTACTTCTTAATGAAAGTACTTCTACTACTAAAACATATGTACTTCTACTTCTTAATGAAAGTGCTTCTACTACTGAAGTACCGGCACAAATGCTTGCGCACATACTACGCAGGTGCTGGAGGAGGAGATGCGCGCCAACTGGCGCTCCATCCTACACAGCGTCCGCCGCCCCAGCATCCTCGGCGACACCATCGGTCTAGGCGCGCTCCACGCCGCTGAGCACCACCGTGCTCAGCAGCAGCCCAGTGCTCAGCAGCAGCCCCCTGCTCAGCAGCGCCGGCAACCCGGCGCGGCAGACCCGTCCATCGCCGGCATGGACATGGAGTGGAGCTGGCTCACGCTGCACTTCAGGAGCGGGGCCATGGACACGGCGCTGCGGCTGCACAAGGCGTGCCTGCGGCGGCTGACACTGTGCCTGCTGTGCGTGGGGGTGGTGGCGGAACTCGCGTATGGGGCGCTGCTGTCGGGGCTGGAGGGGGACTGGGTGAGCCGTCGCGAGAGTGTGCAGGAGGCCCTACATGGTTTGCTAAATGTGTGTTTTAGACTAATGGTACTGCTAGGAGTGTGCTGAAACGCGCATGTGTCATACTGTATTACTTGTTGTTGACAACTCAAAAAAAGCGTGCAAGAGCCCCTAGACGGTCTGCTAAAAAGTGTCCTCGTAGTGGTCTGAACGGCGCGTGTGTCATGATGTGGTACCGGTAGCAATTAATGTTGGTCACTCAAAACGTGCAAGAACCCCTACACGGTCTGCTGAAAATGTACTCGTAGCGGGGGAGCAGGGAAGACAAACCGCAGGGAACAAAAGTCGCATCTACCCTACTTCCGCCCTGCTCGTACGGCGCATGCGTCATACTGTAGTACTTAGTGTTGACCACTCAAAACGTGCAGGAACCCCTGCACGGTCTGCTAGAAAGTGTACTAGTGGCAGGGGGAAAGTAGGGAAGAAATTTTGTCTCTACCCTACGTACGCCCTGCGTGTAGTGTACTGAGCGGCGAATGTGTCATAGCGTAGTACTTCATGTTGACCACCCGCAACGTGCAAGAACCCCTACACGGTCTGCTGATAGTGGACTCGTAGTGTACTGAACGGCGCATGTGACATACTTCCGAAGTACATCCTTACTGTTGACCACTCAAAACGTGCAAGAACCCCAACACGGTCTGCTGAAAGTGCAATCGCGGTATACTGAATGGCGCATGTCACATGTGTCATACTGTTTTAATGTTGACCGCTGAAAACGTGCAAGAATCCCCAACACGGTCTGCTAAGAAAGTGTACCCGCAGCGAACAGCGCGTGTGCCATACTCTACTTTATGCTGATCATGTGGATGACAAAAACCCGCAGACCTTGGTCTGGCGCCTGACTTGGGCTGCAAGCTTGGTTCATTTATACCTCATGTAAGTATTGACTTGAAGTACCAGGTATCTAAAATCTTATCATTATCCACGTGGGCAGACCCCCACGTGGCACAAACCTCATCAGCCAGTGCGGCAAAACGGCATGCCCAGGCAACGGGATCATGATGCTGTGTTGTGCACATGCGCGCAAGTGAGCTCGTGTGATGCGTGCAGGTTAAGTGGGTCTTTCTGCAAGAAAAAATACTTGAGATGCTGGTGCCGACACACGTGTGTATTGACTGATGTGGCAGGTTGTTGACTCAGTGGTAACCTAGAGGCCCCATATTCATAAGCCTCCGTAGTGCCCCTGCAGGGCTGCGCATGCTGCCACCTCTAGCCCTTGGCGGCTGCGCCCGCTCCCATGTGTCTACTGTACCACAGTCGCCATGCTCTCCACACCTGCACGCATCACAGCAGACAACTTCAACTTTGTCTGACAGAACTTCAACTTGGCGCTCTCCCGCGTGCCGCCCCGGCACACACGCGCAGGTCCGCTTCGGCTACCACTGCGGCTGCATTGCGGCCGTCCTGCTGCTGCAGCTGTTCGCGGTGCACATTCCGCAGAGGGCGCTGTTGGCCACCTGTGGGCTGGTGACTCTCGCCATGCATGCTGGCATGGCATGGGAGCTGCTGAGCACGGCGGACTCGATCGAGTCGGCGAGCACCACCTTCACGCTGTATGTCGTCATGGTCATACTGTTCGACGTTCTGCTGGCGCCGTACTGGTGGATGAATGTGCGTGCCCGGGCCTGCCACATGCGCTTACTTCAAGAAAAAATGTACTTCAGAAGTACACTACCGTAGTGTATACAGTACAGTAGTATACACTACGTACTGCCGGTATACATATGAATGCTGCTGTAGCCTACTGGTACACTATACCGTAATGCACTACCATACGTGAAATACTTCTGAAGTACTACTGTAGTACATACTTCGGTACTCAAGTATACACATACTTTGCAGCATATGCCCAGCAACACTGGGCCAGTATACTGTAGACATGCAGCATATGCAGGGCCGACCTCAGCATGTTGTACTGGGTATCGTGATCTTGAACCTGGCACAATTCCAACCACACACTGCAGTCTCATGTGAAGCAACCGCTGCTGGAAGCCCCAGCTGCCATGTGTAGGGTTGCAGAAACACTGCTTGTAGTATAACGTACTTGAAGCATTTTGTTGAAGGTGGTACACGCCGTATATTCCTCGTACACACGCCGTATACACACAGTTTCTCAACAGAAGTGAGTCCTGCTATAACGTGGTGACCGATGTGTGCGCAGGTGGCGCACATGCGTTTTACCGGGTGTCAAATACGGAGCTTTGCAACCCCAGCCATATGTGTGTGTGTGATGCCCACGCCCACCAACCATGACGCTGCCGCGGCCGCTCCGCAGGTGGCCATCGCTTCGCCGGTTCTGCTAGGAGCTGCGGTGTGCATCATGCCCACTGAGGGAGTGTCTGAGTGCGCTCAACATGGTAACAGCTGCTACGTCAAGTACTTGAAATTTGCGCACACGCGTCCAGAAACGTGGGCTAGTGCACACTAGCGTGTGCGCGCCAGTATAGCACGAGTAGTGATGCGTCAGAGCTCACAACGTATTTTGCACGTTTGTACAAAATACGGTGTTTGGCTACACTCAAAAACGCGATATACGGCGTATATGCCGTTTAACTACTTCTCAAAAGTATGTTACATGGCGTATAATGAAAATGTTACATGCTGTGACCCATGTCTAAGCATGATACAGGTAAAAGGTTACTTGAGCGCAGGCGGCAGAGCCAATGAGGCACGCGGGTAGCTCGAGGGTGAGCTTAGCGGCCGCTAGTGTTCCACGGAAAATATATGGAGCCTGGTATACGGCGTATATTAATGTACATATACTATGTACTTCGAAGTATGTACCACATGTACACGCTGTATATAAGCCGTAACAACTGTTTTGATGCAAAAATAAATGCTACCAGCATGTCCACATTGGGCGTATGTACATATGTGGCTGGTATTCGTTGCTCCTGCACTGCTGTCACCTTATGGCAGTGAGTATTCCAGCTGCAAAGGGTTGAGACATGACGTTGTGTCAATTTACGGACTTCAAGTTGTGCATCTCTGCCTCAGCGGTGGAACATGCTTGTACACATCAAGGTTGAGGCTCGCTCGACGCTGCCAAGTGTTTGCTTGCAGCTGCTGCCACCTGTGGCAGCACGTGGCACCATGGTGCAGCATGTGGCACCATGATCGATGCAGACACATGGTGTACACGTACCTAGAACAGAGTGACAGTAGTTGTCGAAGTTGAAGCTGGTGCGTTCACACAATATGTGCTCAGGCTGCAGTGCGGTAGAGGCATACTTCAACGCGTTTAGCGCAGCTGGAGCAATTGGTCCAAACCAAGCACGCAGGGGAGGGGGAAACCTGTAGCCTGAGATGGCATCCTGCTTCCGAAGTACAACATACCGGTGCTACAGTTCTACTAGTATTACATATTGTACTCCAAGTGTACGCTATTGCGTGCATGTCAACACTTCAGAAGGAATCCGATGATAATGGTACTCTGACACTGTGGCCCATTGTCACTCGCCGCGGCCCCTGTGCTTACCTCTCTCCCTGCAGACCGCGGCTGCACTGGAGGCGATGCGGCTGCTGACCTTCATGGCCACCGCCGCATACATCATGCACGTGTGCGTGGTGGAGTCGCTCACACGCCCCATTGAGGGCCTGCTGGACACGCTCGTCGTGAGCGTGCGCGCCGAAAAGGAGCGTTACATCGAGCAGGTGAGCGGTGGGAGATATAGGCACTGTAAGTACAGGCACGAGGACATGGCATTAAAGTGCCTGCCCGTATCACGGCTGCCTCTTTGGAAGGGCATGTCCCGACGGGTGCTGCCAAAGCAGACAGGCGGCAAGGGCCCTGAGACTGCGAGTCATGCGGGAGGAAGAGAACTTCTTGAAGTTGCAAGAACTGGGAGTCAGGGCTCTCTGAGGAATAGCGGCAGGCTGCAGCTGGGCCGCTGAATAACAGAGGGAAGTTGCAGCGGATGAGCAGAAACCTGTGTGACAACTGTCTGCTGGGATCAACTAGCCAGCTTGTGGCAGATGACTGCTTCAACAGTAGGTGCTTCACGAGGCTGGCCTTGCCCCACAGGTTACGAAGTGATACCGATGGAGTGACTGCCTCAGACTTAGGCTAGTGAGCGGTCTATGCGCCGCTCTAGATGATTCAGGTACTCAACCTGTTGCTAGGGCAAAAGGATGCCCCCCCACGCATTCACCAGTTTACTGTACCAGCTTGAAGCAGCTGGCGTATATACTACCTACGAAGTACCAGGTAAGGCATTATAGTACTTCTGAAGTATGCTAACGTGGTACCAGGTAGGTAATGGTAGCTAAGTTTGCACGACCAGAGAGTGCTCAGTACGCTGTCGGCGAGTGCCAAAAAGCAGCATGGCTGCCTGTGCTCAGCACAACCTTGTCCCTCTGTGGTCTTGTTTGCGCAGGTCGCGCACGACATTGGCAGCCCGCTGGCGGTGTTCGCTCTGGGGCTGCACCTGCTGCAGGATGACCCATTGGCGACGCCTGCCATGAAGGAGGTACTGCAAATGCAGGTGCGCATGTTGGCATGTGCTCCTCTAGTCATATACTAGGGCGCACTCTAGCACCTCAGCATTCAGTGCACAGATTGCATGGAGCGCGAGTGTGCGGTGGCATGCCAACCAACCGGGTAGGGAACCTATCCATGGTGCTCAGTTTGCAGTGACGGAGATGCTGCAGCCATGAGTTATAATTATAGTAACAATTGCCGGTGCCCGCGGGTTATCCGATCCATAATTCCACCACCACTAGCAATAATACTTGCCGGATGCTTATGTGAAACCAACCTCAGCTTGAAATGATCATCGTGATGTTCAGCCCGGGCCATACCGTATGCTGCTGTGGCTGGCACTGTGACAGCCCAAATGCCGTGGGGCGTGAATGTCCAGGGTCAAAACCATTGGCTCAAGCAGGTGCCACCCTCGGGCTATGCTTCTTTCCTGCCCAACTGCACAGGCGCTTGCTCTGGGGGCGCTGATGTCCACACGGCAGCAGGCACTGGATGCCGCAGCAGTCACTGCCGGGACCGCCCTCACACCGACACTCTCCGTGGGAAGCGTGCGCGCTTTGACCAAGCGGTGCGTGTGGCAGCGGCTTTGCACGGCTGAAGGTTGAAGTTATTGTGCAAGTCACAGAGACATGAGGGCATGTGCGCACCGGTTGAAGTTTAAATTCAATTGTGCATCAGTCCTGAGACATGGGGTCATGTGCGCACTGGCACGAACTACGGGTAGCCTATGAATTATGGGGTGCGCAGGGTGCGCTCAGCAGCGATACGTGTGTGTACGCATCCAGGGCGGGCGCGGCGCCGGGCTCAGCCGGGATAGTGAAGGGCCAGTCCTGAATGACAAGATCAAATTTTCCACAGCTCAACCGACAGCTTCTGACGCTTGCCGCTACACATGTGTTCAACGGAGCCCTGTGACTGCTGCGCCCCCTTTCATCACAGTGTTCCTGCTTGATCAATGCAGCCAACGGCACACACAACATCACGATCCCTTGACTCTGCTCATGACGCGCTGTTGCCTGTGCTGCCCTTCATCTCGCACTGCCAGGTGCATCCACATTGTGAATGCAGACTTTGGGATGGCATGGGACACCGCGCTCAAGCTAACCGGCACGGAGGCGTCCGACACCGCTCCAAGCGCCAGCACCAGTGCAGCTGTGACAGCCCAGGCAGCTGCCGCTGCGGATCCTATACAATGGCACTGGGAGGTGGAGGACAAGGTTGCACATGCCATAACGTCGGACTTCGGCTGGGTACAGGTGCGTGGCCGACATGTGCTGCAGCAACAACAAATGCCAGCGAGCGCGCATGCCTTACACACAGTGCGACACACACTGGCAGGCATGCCAGCGCGGCAGCCGGCCTTCTCGTGACTTGTCTGCAAGCATCGGCAGTGCGGCTGCACAGCATTGTGACGCAGCCACGGCACCTGGTCCACACCGCCCGCTGTCGTGTGTATGATGCGCGCCGCCACAGGACATGCTGCTGCAGCTGCTGAGCAACGCGCACAGGCACGCTGTGGGCACACGCGTGGTGCGTGTAACAGTCGCAACTGTCATGATTGCAGGAGACACGACGCACCTGCGTTTCGGGGTCCGGGACTATGGCGTGGGCGTGCCGGCGCACCGCGCTCCTCACCTGTTCGACAAGTTTACGTGAGAAATGAATGCGTATGCCACTGGTAGTCAGTAGTAGTATGGGGCATCCGCACATGGTCACTGAAGCTGCAGCACCAGTTGGTAACGTTTGATACAAGCGTGACCATCCACCCGCAACAGTGGCACGAGCAGGCCATGAGCAGCGTATCACACTTGCACGAGCAAGCCATGAGCAGCGTATCATATGCCACTGCACAGTGGATACGTTATGCTGGATTACATAGTATCGTCATGACAATCAGGACTGTCACAGTCACTGCGCATGTACGACATGCGTGCTCTCCTGAGGGACCCAGCACACACGGTGAACGGAGGTCAGCTGACACATAGGTGTGCGGCATGCCAGCAGCAGTACGACATACTTCTGAAGTACTACTGTAGTACATGAACGGCCATATGCACAGGACTTTCCGCACCGCAAGCGGAGGCTGGTAAAAGTCCATGGCCGGTACCTTATTGAATGGCACCTGGTCCGTGCGCCCGCCACCACGTCGTACGCTTGCTGCAGGCAATACGGCGGCGCCGTAGGCCGCGCGGCGCGCAGTGGGCTGGGGCTGGGATTGTTTGGTGTGGCGGCCAAGGCCCGCGCACTGGGTGGTGACTACGGCGTCATCTGCGACACCTGGCCAACTAGGGACCCGCATGGCTGCGCCACGTCCCCACCTGCAAACGCGTCTGCAGGCGAGGGGCCAGGCGCCGAATTCTGGTTTGCCATCCCCTACGATCCGGTGGATGGCGGCCAGGTGGGAGAGCAGCCTCCGGAACGGCGCACTTGCTCCTCCTTCAGGTGGCGCGGCGACAGTGAAAACCTGTCAGTGAACCGCGCTCAGGGCCTGAGCCCGCGCAATGCCACCATATCTCGTGTGCTCGCCGTGGAGCTGGAGGACATAGCCGGCCTGCAAGACAATGGCGGTGAGCAGGGGCAAAGAGAGCCCCACAGGGGCGTGCTCACCAGAGGCGACATCATGGCCCCGCTCACGCTGCACGCCAGCGCCTGGGTGGCGGGCGGCCCAAAAGCACCTCCGCGGTGGGCCATTCCTGCCTCCCGGCGCACGCTGCTGCGCGCGGTGTTGGCGGCGCCACTGGTGCGCCCACGAGCCATGGCTGACAACAGTTCCCAGCATCGAGGAAACGCCAGCGCCGAGGCGGCTGGTGGCTGCCGTAGCCACAGTGATCGTACCCCCGCCAGATGTGACACGTCTGGGGAGCACAGTGTGACGCGGCACTCGTCGACGTCACGGTGGAATAGCACCACTGCGACGTCTGAGAGTCCATCAGGGTCTCCTCGGACTTCCGCATGTAGTGCCGCCGGCCGACGCCCAACGGCCTCAGACCACGGGCTGCGGCCGGTGCCGCCGCAGCCGGGTTTTTTGCATGCTGCCCATTTGGACGCCAGCACGGAGCGCGGTGACCGAACACCAAGCATCAGTCGCAGTGATGACTCCGCGGCGAGTTCTGGAATGAGACACAGCGCCTCGGCCGTATCACTGCAGCAGCTGCGTGTGCCATTGGGTGCGAGCCACTGGCAGGAGTGCCCCCCCCACATCAGCATGCCCCTTCTGCAACCTGGAGCCGAGGGTGAGCATGGCGCTGGGTCCTTGCAACGGGCCGCAAGCGTGTCCCACAAGGCTGGAGAGCCCGCCAGTGACCCCTTCTTTGAAAGGCGTATCGGTCGCAACTCGCAGTACGACCAGCCTCCAGGGTCGGAGGCGCCGCCGGGCGAGGGGAGCGCTCCCACTGCGAGAGGGCAGCAGGAGCTCGCAACGCGCCGCCTGCTGATTCTTTGCGTGGACGACGACCGCGTGATTAGACGGTTCGTGCAGGTGATGCTGCAGCGGCGGGGGCACGAGGTGGTCGTGGCGTGCGACGGGGTGGAGGCGCTGGCGGCCATGAAGGCCAGCAAGTTTGATGCGGTGAGTTAAGCGCGCGCCCCCAGACATGCCATACGATATCAGCTGTGACCCTAAACGCTTTTGAATTTAGTTTAACAGTTGTACTTCAAGTAGTGCGGTTCTCCTGAAAGGATATCCCAGGGAACCTCAGCTTAATGCTTGCTCGAAGAGTGACCGAAACCTAGCCGCCACTGGCAGCATGAAAAAGTAAGTCTTGGCAAATTGTGTCAGTGTGGTGGCTACTCAGTGAGCCGGCTTGCGGACCGGCCGATGCTTTTTGTCATCTTTTCGCAGGTGCTGATGGACCTGTTCATGCCCCGCATGGGCGGCCTCGAGACACTGACAAGGCTGCGAGAGTGGGAGCAGCAGCAGGCATCAGGCACTCCCGAACGACAATTCATAATCACCATGTCCGCACACTGCTCAGCATGCGTGCAGGTGAGAAACTGCGTCACACTGGGCGTCACAGTGTAGTGTTTCATGCGCCCAATGGCATCGTCGCCGCCGGTGAGGTGCCGCGTGTGATGGGGGAGTGTGACACCATTGCTCAAGTTAACATTGCAATGCGGCCACATGTTGAGCACTGTGCTCACGCCGGAATTGGGGACAGCGGCCACGGCGGTAACACTGCAGGACCGGTCTGAACGTTCGGTTGCCTAGACTGCAGCTGTTTACGATCACTGTGCTGAGCAGCGCATTCATGCGCATATCTCGCGGGCCCACCGGGTGATGCACCTGACATCGGACTCGGGGGACAGTGAGCCGGCTGCTGCCGCATGCGTGGTTTCAAATTGTTAACAGGATGAGGCGAAACAGAGGGGTGCTGACCGATGGCTGTCCAAGCCAATCAACTTGCCAACACTGGTGAGCCATCACAATGACAGACTGACAGCTCAGTTGCAATGTCCGCTTCGCAAGCTATGATAAATGGTGGAAATTGCGGGCCAGCAGCAACAGTGCACACCCACCAGCTGCCCAGGCGCCGACTGCGCAACCATGCTTGTGCATCAGTTGCAGTGTCCTACTGCATGCCAGTGGTAGGCCGCCTGTTCCTGTACAGACGTCTTGTACATCATGTGGTCACGCTTCAGTGAGTCACAGTGACACGCGTGTGTCACCATGCAAGTGCCAGGTCCCGCACTTACACAGAGAAAAGTGTGCACGCAGTCCAACAACTCATGCGTGTACACATATGTTACATCGCGATATCGCTGGATTCCGAATTCGGCATTGATTGTCGGACATGGCACACTTGGCAAACTCTGCTTCCTCCTTGTGAGTGCGCAGTTCGGAATCCTGGACATGGTGCCAACGCATCGGCCCATGGGCACACACTTACAAGAGACGGTGGGCGAAGCAATCAACTTGAAGCCAAGTGGCACCTGACACGTGGCTGCAGCACTGGCAGCAGCAGGCCAAGCTAACAGGTCGGCGCACATCTGCGCTGCCACATCATGTGGCCAACAACCTGGTGCGCGCATATGTGCGCAATATTTCAGGTGCCACTGGCTGGCACGTGTTGCTGAGCCCAGTGTCATGGCACCTGGTACTACCATGGTACTGCAGCCTGAGTGTAGAAACCTGCACGAAACCCGTGCTGATGACAGCACGTATGCCATGGCATGCATGCCTATGGGTTTGACACCGATTGCCCTGTGGGCCACTTGGTTAGCCTGGGACCTTCGTCAAAGTGCACAGCAGGTTGCTGCAGTGACCGCGGGACACCCATCAGGCTACAGTGTTTCGACACATATCAATCAGCTTGCATGGGCATGTAATAACTGTGTCCTCCCGCTGTACATGCCATGCGACATGGCATGGGGAAGCCTCCCTAGATGTCGACCTCCCACCCCTTCCCTCCCTCACAGACAAACGCTCTATTAGTTGAGCACTGGTCCAGGCCGAGCTTCCAGCTTACTAAGATGTCAGTCGAGAGCCTGTCTGACAGCGAAGGGCACATATTACAAAATATACTACGTAGTACTACGTAGTAGTATATTAAGTGCACGTGCACTCAGTCTGCCAGACTGAGTGGCACCTGCCAAGCTGTGCCTAGCGGCTCGGCATCATGTGGCATTGTGTGCCTTTACCTGAAAAAGTGCTGCTTGCGTGCCATGCCTGTTAACTGAGAGAGTGGAAACCGGTCGGCAATGCGTTCAAGTTGTTGAGCAATGCGCACTGAGCCCAATGTGCTTTCTTATTACTAACGTCAAGTTACACGACAACATAGCGTAAATGGCCCGCGGTTCAGTACTGCTGAATGTGGTAGACTAAGTACCAGGTTTGGCGCAACGAGAATGCTGTGGCAGAGTGTGGAACAGTGTATGTGCCTGCAAGTGCCTCCGACTGGGTGACTCGCCCCAGCCAGTAGCCCCGCCCCCCTCCCAGGGCCTGTGCAAACTGCCGCTCACGCGCATGACGTGCAACAAACAGTTGCAGTCCCTCAATTATCAAATTATAGACGCACAATCGGTCGATGCTCGAGAGTGACATGTCATGACGGTAGAACTTGGAAGGCATACGAACCGAGCGACCCGACCCGGATCGGATGAACCAGCCCCCCGGCCCGGACCATGGCTCGAGCTCGCTAGCATGGACGCCTGCAGCATGGCGCGCGTGACTGCGCGACCGCAGCTAAACAAAACCCTCACACTGGCAACACACGGAAACTTGCCGACCTCAAATAGCGCAAATTTGATTACTTTGGAAACCAGCATGGTCTCGACTATCATCACGATTGTCAGTGATGGTGTGACACAAGTTAGACCGACAACAGTCATGATGTGTTGTCAATACTCTGAAGTACTTCGTAAATGTGCATAAATACTTCAGAATTCCGAATAATATACTACTAGTAGTACTTCAGAAGCATGCTCAAGTAGTACGATGTATGAACTAGTAAAATGTGGTACCTCGACTTTTGACGGAAATCTTATTGACAGGTATACTTGGTGTTGCGTGTTTGCAGTTGGGGAGAAGGTCTCAGCTGGTCAGTCCAAACCCTGAAGGAAGGGCGTCCCTGCAGTTGCCTCAGCCAACCAGGCCACTCAAAGGAGTGAGCCCCAGCTTGTGCATTCTGTTGGCGAGTTGTATCATTTGACGGCGGCCGTTGGTCCTTCAGTTCCATCACAGAAAGTTGGTAGGGCAGACCCCTGCTGACCATCATCATATATATAGCCCCCCACAAAAGCACGTGCACACGTACTGCAACAGCCCCCCCTACTATGAATAGACCCCGTGCCGCCGCCGTACCCTTTGTGGGTGACGATGCTGCTACAGCACACAAAGTGTCCTGACACCACCACCATTGCTCACCGCGTGTGAGTACCACTACATGAATGTACATACACATATATACACTACTGGTATATACTACCAAATGGTATGTAGTATATGATATAGCCATGCGATGTGGTGTGCTGTGCGCGGGCGAGGTATACTTTTGAGCGCCATGCCACCACCATACCCCGTACTGTGTGTGCCGCGCGTCACACGGCGCATGCGACGGCGCGGCACAGTGCACGAGCTGGCAGAGCACCCGGCTTCTCTTCTTCTCGGCGCTCACATGAGGGGGGGGCGTCTTAAGAGGCCCCTCGCCCGCCGCCACCGCCGCACCGGCCGCCCCTGCTCCACCAACACCCGTGCCGGCAGCGGAGGCTCCCGGCTTGCCGAGCGGCACCGCCAGCACGCGCAGCAGCGACTGGGCGCCCGTCCCCTCGCTGCCGCCAGGGTCACCCGCATGACGTCAATGACGCTCCATGTCTGTAATATGGGTACGACCGTAACCACGACCGCATCGTGATGTTCAAGCCACGCGTGAACGGTGCTGACCCCACCATCAGTCGCCACGTCACCTGGCAACTGCTCACCTGGCTGCCGACGACCAACGTTGGCTGGAGCGCCCTCCTGAATAGCTGCGCCGCAATGGAGTATGTCGTAACGTACACGTCCAAAAGCGAGGCTACCACGGAGTTCCTGCAGCACCTGCTGCAAGGATCGCTACGGAGGGAAGAGAGGGTGGAGGAGTGCAGCGGCGGCCATGGGTGCGCACTGGAGTGGGTGTGGCGCAGCCTGGCAGCAGACAGCGCTGATGCGACGGCAAGCCACGATAAACTTTCGAGTATGTGCTCACTCGCTGCGGCGGCAACCAGTGCTCTGGTAGTTCTGCTCAATCAGTGCCCATCAGCAGCAGCACCAAGCAGTGCCAAGCCCATGCGTGTGCCGCGAACACTGCCCAGCACCGCCAAAGCTCAGCGGTGGCAGTGACAGGGCTCAACAGCAGGTGCAAAAAACCACGCTAGCATTGGCAAACACGACCACGAGATACTTACTTCCATGTGTTGTTGCTGCTTGCCACCGCACGTTCCAGGGCACACCCACACACACGCAGGACCCGGGGGCGCGCCTGGTGCTGTCGCAGTTGACCATAGCCTTGAGTAGAGCTGAGGCAACTGCAGGACCTCAGCAGTGCACACCTAAACGTGTGTTGCCTCCGGAGTGCCACTCACGGCGTCTTACTCCCATGCCAACTGGCAGTGCGCGTAACAGCGCGGCAGTCCTAGTTGCGAAGTTGAGGCGGGCTGGAATGCAGCCATGCAGCCGTGGCACACGGGTGCGCAGGCTGCACCAGGGAGCGCCCGGACCTGTCACGCTCGCAGGATGGGGTGTAGTGCGCTGCCCGCTCAGCTGCCCTGGGCAGCACCTGAGGATGCAGAGAGCTCCTTGCTTCCCGTATGCGCGTCGTAGCGCGTCACTTGCTGATGCCTCTGCTGCCGCTGCTTGCTTGGTCTCCAGCGACCGGTGATGATCAGAGTCTTCAACGCCCGCCAGGCCTGTGCACGTGAGCACAGTGTGAGAAGGTGGGGGGCCGTGCTGCTGTTGTGTAGTGACCCTGCTCGCACAGACACACCACCACACCCGGGGTGCCTGATTTGGGGGACCCCGGGGTGCCGCCAACTTCAACAATGCAGACTTCAACAACCCAACCGTCGTTTCGGCCCTCCACAGTTGTGTCATTCGAGAGAGGGGTACACACACACATGTACACAGTGCGTTGAGCACCAGCAGCAGCCACACGCCGTGCGGCCGAACATGGTGAGGCTGCTCAGACTACTGCTGCTGCTGGCAGTCTCAGCCAGCGACCTGCCCTCCACGAATGCAGAGCGCCTGCCCCGGTGCCCAAACGCCGTGTTGCAGGACGTCAACACCAAGTTCGTGGTGTCACCGCAGAGTCTAGAGTTGACGGGTGCGGTTGGACCTACGGGGGAGTGCGAGCTGAGGCACTTCGCGGCACACCACCGCGACGCAGTGGAGCTGCTGCGGGGCAAGCACATGGTCATCATTGGAGACAGTCTGTCTAGGTGAGGCGCGGTGCGCGTGTGTTGTCGTGTCGGCGAAAACGAAAAACGGCTTGAGACAAGACAAGACCCTGGCTGGTGTCATCCGTGCGGGTGTCGGCTATAGGCCGGAGCGCACCAACGGCAGCGCAGCAGCAGTGGTGGGTAGCGGCGATGCCAGCAAAACCAGTGTAGTCTGGGGTCAGCTGCCGCTGGTAACCCGCTTATGATCGATGGTGCAGGTTCCTCCCTGTTGTGTGAAACTGTTGGGCACAGGCTGGTCCCCTGCCAGCACAGGTCACACTTTAACGCTTTGTAAGCACAACAAGTTAACAATGTTGCACCCTCTGCTAAGTGGCCTTCCACACTGGCATGTTTCAAGCATGCTGCAGCGGCCGCACCAAATGGCGGCATGGCCACAGCGGTGTGCACCTCCGCCTGAAGCACAAAACACTGCGAGCTGGAGCCGCCTGCCATGCCAGCGCCACAGGTTTTTCCTTGGTTCAAGGGCATTCAGTGTTATGTTTGTAACATGCGCCTACCACATTCGCACGTATTTGACGCGTTATGCGGCCGGGCTGCAACTCCTGCACCGCAGAACCAATCGTTGCGCTCCCCAGTTGAGACCCGCTGGCAGGCCTGCACTCGGCAGGTATCCTGGTGGTACGGCTGCGCCGCACGCAGGCCGTGCCGCTGCACTCACTGCTGCTGCCGACTGCTGCAGCCGCAACTCAACTTCAAACTTCCCGCCGCCTCCCGCCCCGCCGCTGCCGCCGTTGGGTTGCAAGGTACCAGGTGAGCATTGACGTGGTTGCCCCAGCATTCACACATGCCACGTGCGACATGTGCAAGAAACCTCAAAGGTTGTTGGGGCCAGATACTGCCCTGGCTGGAACAAGATGCCACAGGCTAAGGATGCTGCAACAGACAGTTATAACAAGACTGGCTCGTGCGATGCCGCCTAAAGTCACATGTGCGTTTGCTGGACACTACTTCAACTGTCCTTTGTACAATATGCCGCTATGCTGCAACAGCCCATGTAGACTCGCGCAGCAGTCACCTGGATGCACAGCGCAATGGCATGCTGGCTGACGGAGCCTAGCTATTACCGTTTCTGGTCTTAAAACTGGAACACCACTGCCGGTTCTGGACGCCCCACCTGCAACACTCCTGAGCTGTAGTGTTGCATACGGCAGCAGCTGCAGCCACCCGCGCTTTGATGTAGGCGCTGTGCAATGCGTTCCAAGCCAGGAACTACACAGTCGATAGACACGCTCCACTTGGCTTGCAGGCAATGAAGGGCTGGCCAACCGCGCCGTGCCAGGGGCCAGGGACAATATACTCCCAAGCCCCCAAATCAGTGCAACATCTATGTCGTCTGTAGGTACATGGTAGTCACTGCTGCCCGCACCCTGTGGCATAAGAGACGTGCTGTTGCCACACACGTGCCGCAGCACCTGCGGCAATGTCGCAGCCTCAGCAACGTGCATACCCTTCTGACGCAAAGTGCTGAGGGTGGCAGCCTGTGCAGCCCCCCACCACGGCATGGGAGAAGTTGCCTGCAAGCAGCGGTGGTCACGCTGTGACACAAGCCTCCCTGCTGCATCAAAAACATGAACTCTGCTGACGCAGATCCGCCAGGGGGCGCCCTGCATGTGCCAGCTGCCCACCACCCCACCACGCGTGCGTACGCAGCTTTCCTGCGTACCCACCAGCCACAACCGCCGCCGGGCGCCGCTTCATGGATGCGCCGCTCCTGTGGCTTGTGGCTGGGGCCAATGGTGGTGCCGCTTTGCATACCAGCACGCCAGCTCAGCACTGCGCGGCATCCGCAGCGATGGCCTGTGGTTTGTTGCCCCATTGAGCCGCCCAACCTGCCTCTGCCGCCGCTCCTGTGTGGGCCCTTCCGTCCATCTTGTTTTTTGTTACAGTACCTGAGTCTGGTGTTTTTCCTGGAGTACCGCAGCTTCACGGTGCCGCCGCCTGAGGTCACGTACAGAGACAAAGACGTCATGGACTTCAACGAGTTTTTCCGGGTGAGTTTGCTTAGCTTCCCGTCTTGTTTGTTCAGGAAGTAGTCGCCAGGGGCTGAAGCTTGTGTTAATTCCTGTGTGCCTTCCAAAGTAGTAATGTGCTGCCCACCGTGTGACTTTGTTTTGCATCGTCAGCTATGGTAAGGCTAGGGTACATAAAATATAGACGGCCCCTACCGGTGAGGAGACCTAGATTTATCGTTCCTGTATGAGTTTTCATATACTTCAGAAGTACCTGGTAGTTGTTGAGTGGCCCTTAAAGTAACGCCGCCCACGCTGATATTTGGAACCTCACAAAATTTGAGTCGGGTGACTACTTCGGAACAAGACGGTACCGTGTCTTTCCGCCTGGGGCGCCTGCCGAGCATGTCGTTGCAACATGCGCTACCACCCTGACTGCGCTGCGAGCATAGCGAGGTTGCGGTTGCTGGGCGCGCTGCATGATAGGAGGGCGGTGCGTCAGGAGATGGCACAGCTGGTGGTGCGTTGCGTTGTTGCCTGCGTGCCAGGCTGCTCTGTCCACTGCTGTCCGCTGTGCGTGCCTGCACGCTTGTCCCACCTGACAACCCATGTTACTAGCACTTGCTGGCACCATGGGGTAGGAACACCGAAGTGCGAGCGCACCCTGCGGCTGCAAGCAGGTCACAGAGCTCCGCTGCTGCTCCGAGCATGCGCACGATACATGCACTGTATATGGTGTACAAAAGCGATTATGCATATGAACATTGTACGCCGTACATACATTTTGTGGCTTATAATCATTACAGGTAGACGCTGTGACCCATCACACAACATGAGCGTGCGTGCCACTGCGTGCCGGGACGCCTCGCTCGCCGCGTGCAGATGACAAATGCCAGGTTACGCGGGCATGAGGCGTGCGACTGCGGCTATGGCGAAGCGCGCGTGGACAACAGGTGCATACGCAACCTTGCATGGGCACATAAACACTGTGTAAACGTGTTCTAAACTCCGCTTAGGGCGTGGAAGGCGCTGTGCACATGGCGTGTGCGCATGAGTGGAAAAAACATGACCAAACATGCTGTCCCCTGTTGCTAGCTAACGAGATGGTAATGCTCAGCACTGTGCATTCCGATGTAAGCCTGCATATGCCACAGCGCTACTCTAGTCGATTACCGCGTCATGTCCCAGGACACAGTACATGTATGAATTGATTTAAGATCATTTTATGTGAAGTCCGCTTGGGGCGCGGACAGCCCTGTGCACATGGTGTGCGCGATTAGACAGTGCATGACCCCATCCCCACCCAACCCCTGCCACACCATTCTACCCCTACACCCCAGGAACACATGTAACATGTATGGTAGTTGATGTACTGCTAAGTACCACTAGGACACTATTGCCTGGCGCGCATGCTGCTATGAAGCATGCTGCAGGCACAATTGTCGCCCACTCTCCCCCACACATGCATGCCCTGGTGTGCTGCAAGTGAAAGATGGCAGCTATTGCAGCAGCACTATGGTGTGTATGCCATGGCTGTGTGGCAGTGCCACAGCACAGCTAGCTGGTTGCCTGGCCAAACATGTCCCAGTTACCGCTGTTTTCACTCTAGTGATGGGCCACATCGAAACACTGTGCTTCTGATGTGTTCACTATACATACTTAGTATACGGCACACCATACCAGAGGTAATGTGGTATGTGGTGTGTGTGCATGTATCATGTGTGCACATGTACACTAGAAGTGTAATAACCAGTGGTAAATCAGATGCCGACATGTGCCATATCTGATGGTGCTGCTTACGTGTACGACATGTTTTGTGCATCTTGTTGTTGGACGTGCGAACCATGCGGACCTCGTGATACACCTTAACGCTACTAAAAGTGCACCCTTTCTTCAAGTCAACTTGAAGTATGTCATCACTTGTCAACCACTGACTGACGCGCATGCACCGTGTCGACGGCATCGGCGCAGGTATTACCACAACCCCGGCGCTGACATACGCGTGACTTTTCTGGCGTGGTTCGGCGGAAATGGCATGACATTCCACAGCGAGTACATGCGCGAGGCGCTTGACAGCACACTGGTACGTCATAGTCGAGCATCTGTACAGTGACGAACATTACACCTAGGTACCTGGTGCCACTATGGCATGGGACACATTGGTGCCATGTGTGCTCCATCGCACCGTGACCGTTTCGCAGCTGTGTCACGGGCAATGTGCGGGGTGATCCCACACCGTGCTGCCTTCCTGCATACTTCAGTAGAAAGTATTTCAGCTGCCAGTGACTGGTCCCGCCACCCTATGCGGCGCGATTGAGGAGCCATATGGTGTTGCTGACACGCCAATGCACACAGATTGATTGGATGCCAGCCTTCGCGTAAACCCATGGCCGCCGTGGCTGATTCCATGCATGTGTGAATGCGTCGTTACTGCACCATACGGTACGGAATTGTTTTTGGAACTTCTCTGTGGGAATACCCAGGGCTACCCGGCTGTTACAAGGGCTGGACCAGGTGTACTTTTATTAAACTCCAGGTGTACTTCTTCGTGTTGGCAATGCGCAATGGGCACACACTCACACACAACGCAACACACCCACACCCAGTGGCACATAGACACTCACTTTCACACACGCAACGCGCATACACAACGCAAACGCCTAAATGAGAGTTCCCTGCACGTGGCGGCGGGCAGGCGGCGCGGACGCTGTGCGCCGCGGGCGCGTGCGTGCCCGACGCGGCGCAGGGCCTCCAGTTAGACATTGACGCTGCCACCTTCGTCACCAAGGGGTGGCTCGCCGCGCTGACTCCCGACTACGTCGTCCTCAACTGCGGCAAGTGGGAGGGCTGCTACACGCCGCCGCAGCTCGCCAACCTGGCGGCGGCCACTGTCGCGCAGGTCGCCGAACTGGGCGTGCCGCCGCAGAATGTCATGTGGAAGAGCACGACCGTCGCTTCGGATGATGGCCTGTTGCCGCCGCCAGAGGCTGCGGCCGCATTCGTGGCGGCGGGGGGCAGGGTTGTGCCGGCGGACGCGCTGACGATGGCCTACCGAACGCTCGCCGTCCTGCCCGGGGTGCCGGATGAAGCAGTGTACAGGGACTTCAACCACTTTTCGCCCGTCGTGTACGGCGCCATCAACACGTTGCTGCTCAACGTCATTGCGGACTACGGCGGGTAATGCGACTTCCGGCTGCAAGTGCTTGTGATGAGGGCGCATAGGCGGTAAAGCGGCGCTGGCAGAGCGCCAGCGTGAGGGCAACTTTTTCTAGTAGTACTATCGTAGTTGTCTTTATGCTCTCCAGTTTTGCTCGCAAAGGTTGTGCTGTCCTTTGGCGTTTGGAAGTTTGTGAAGAGTGGGTGGTGCACGGTTGTCAGTCACGGTGCTGCTGTACCAACCTCATGGTGTGCAGTGCAGCCACTGCGGTGCACTGTGCCACCTTTAGGGCCGGCCGCTGGCCTTGACGCTTCCGAATCGTTGACTTGTGTCCAGCAGAGTGCTCAGCCCTGGGGCCGAAAACTTGGCATTGACAGGCCTGCCGAGCTGACACGCATTGGATGAGTCAACATGGCGCATGGCCAGATACTGCCCAGGACACATGGTTTGATATACTTCTGGTATGAAGTATGTTGTAGCGCGCGCGATGGAAGACCTGCCCCATGTGGGCCTTGCCAAGCCTTGAAGGGCCTCGGGCTTGGCATTTTTTTGCCCACATCTGGGCTTAGCAACCTTTTGAGGCTTCCTATCACATGCGTGGTTGGTGCCAACTTTGAGAGCGCACCTGCAGCCTGAATGGTATTTTTAATTTTGTTTTAAATTGTAGGTCTAAATACAGTACGGATTGCGCGCGAAATACTATGACATACGGTGCAGTCACGGTGGCACGCCGGCGGGCGGGGCCCTGTGCGCATAAAAAAACACCACTTTCTTGAAGTTGTTTATGTGGCATACACGTACGCATGTACATACGTGTCATGTGCCGTGTCTGTGCCCTGCACATGTGCGTTGTCGTCGTCAGCTGCCATGCATGGCCACTGCTTGAGGACCTACTAGTAGGCTGCGCAGCACCGATCACCGTGACGGTGGTGCGAAGCAGAAAGGGTGTGCCGGTTCACTTCACATCCGGTGCTCTGCACGCTGCAATGCGATATCCAACTCGTGCTGGTGCAGCAACCCCCTGCCGCTGTACGTAGTGGTTGGGCGAATTTTTTGTATAGCAGGGCAGAATTTTGGGCGAATTAATTTTAGGGGGAGGGAGAGGAGGGAAGAAGGAGAAAGAAGGAGGAGGGAAGAGAAAGGAAGAATGCCAAGGCTCGCGCTGGTAGAAGGGAACCATGGGCTACTGTTTACTACATTATTGTGCAGTCCTGCGGTTTTTTA
>JAULBY010015357.1:0-21267 GCA_032358315.1 Ophiocytium majus
GAGCAACTTAATCTCACAACAGCTTGCCTGGGAGCAGGACTGTGGCTTCTGCCCCTGCTGGTGTCACTGATGCTTTGCGGTGAGGCTTGCTGGGACTACTCAAGTCTTCACAATTTTCTGCGGTTACAGGTCAGGTCGGACTCCCTGGCCTGGCTTCCCCATGAAACAGCTTCAGCTACGCCGCTGGCGCATCGAGGTCATCAGCTGACCGTAGGCTGCAGCACACCGTCCCCAGCACCACGCCTGGCACACACAGGTCTGAGGCATGATGGTGCTGCTCCGTCAGGCATTGCTTTCCCTGCTGCCTTGCTCTGGCTGGCTGCCGGTGTGTGCCGACCAGCAAATCGCTCTCACGCTGGTCGCAAATGACGCCCTCACCAGCACACGAGACACGACTTGTGAGCCAACCGCACCGCATCCTGCTAATTTCGATCTTGGCAGCTGAGAGCGTGCCTGGCCCGTCGGTGCGTTCCACCGCAGGCCCGTGCACCGCGACGCAGCACATCGCCAGCTGCCCTGTGCTAACATCTGCTGAAGGGGCAGCGCACTGCCATGACCGCGCTGTGCTGCTGTGTGGTGTGGTGTGTGCGCTTGGTCAGCTCTGGTGTATAAAGCCTCCGGGCACGCAACACACAGCTTCGCTACAGCAACCCATGATGGATCAAATCCGATCTAGCAGATGAACACTTGCGCGCGGCACTGCAGCTGCATGCGATCATCTGTTACAAGATTTGCGTGGGGGGGATCGACCTCCCCCTCACGCATCCCCCTCACGCATCTCTGCGAAGCTGAATTTCTTAATTTTTTTCTTTCTTTTTCTTGCCATCAGATGGTGCAGCAATATGCAGCAGCTACATGTGTGAGTACAGCATGTGAAAGAATTCAAAAAGGTGACTGAGCCCCGGTACTCCCGTGGCTGGGGCAGAAAGCCAGGCCGAAGCCTGTGTGGTGATCTATCCTCTTGGTCTGAACCAGTGGCCCACACCCTACACGCGCCGGTGAGTACCCTTAAGGGCTAGGGATGTCTAGTATTGTCTATGTGGGAACGGCCTCTATTCCTGTACAGTTCCTACCCAGGTTCTGTGCAAACCCCTGCAGAGCACTCCTGCTCAGCACAGTGCCCATGGCACTTCAACTCCATACTTCAACTTGCCACCCAACTCTGGTGGCTCTGAATATCACTCTTGTGTGCAGGCCTGGTGCCTGGTCCCCACCTGCCCACCTTTTGGCTGCAATGCTGGCCTGACAGTGGGCTGGTCCCACATCTACATGTACTCTTATTAAACTCCGCTTAGGGCGCGGAAAGCCCTTGTGTGTATGTGTGCATGTACTTTTATGAAACTCCGCCTTAGCGCTCGGAATGTAATGCGTGAAGTACATGGACGTTTATAAATATGTCCGCGTAGGGCGCGGAAAGCCCTGTGCACATGGTGTGACTGGAAAATGCATGATCAAACAGGAAAAGTTGTTGTTGTTGCTAGCGAACAAAGGGCATCCTCAGCACTAGATCTAGCTTAAGCCTGGCATGTTGCCACCGCACTACTGTGATGGACTACAACCCCATGTCCCAGGGGTCCTGCTCCCACCCCCACCCCAGCTTTTGGTACGACTCTACAACGTTCTCCCCCCACACACCGTCACACCGTGGGCCCTTGCACGCACAGAATTCTGAAGTGCACATTCAGGATGTATGGTAGATATCGGGGTACAACACCCCCCCGGCTGTGTCGCCGAGCACCGGCCAACGCTGACACCGGGGGGTTCTTATTTGGGGCCCGGGGGGTCTTAATCTACATTTCCCTATTCTAATGTTCTGAAGTACCATGTATGCTACAGCAGTACATTTACATAGAGGTACCCCCGACCTTGCTGCCAGACGCCGCTTGTCCACTAAATCGGGGGGTTCTTATTCGCCAGCTGTTTTTTTCCAAGTGAAATGCCTTAAACAGGGTTCTGAACCCGTGTACTGCCGTGCCTGGGGCAAAATTTCAGGCCGAAGCCCGTGGGGTGGTTTGTCCACCTGGTCAGACAACAAGCTCGTGCTGTGCTGAGGAGCAAAAACATGCTCCACTTGTGTGGAAAAAACTAAAAGGTTGCTGCTTGGCTGGTGCGAATTGCCAGGTTAAAGGCCTTGCGGTGATTTTCCCACCTGGTCAAACACCAGACGGCCCCACGTTTGGTGTGTGAGGCGCTTTTGCAACAATATACATGAAGCACCACAGGCACCTAATAATTGTACTACAGTAGAGCCAGATGGGGCCTTCCCCCCTCTGGCATGAAGTGCATTGCACTCTCGCGCATTAAATTTTGCGCGATGTGGCAACACAACCGGGGGGTGGTATGCCCCGATATCTACGGTAACTGCTGCCAGCTACTGCACTGAACGCGCGCACAAAAACAAAAGACCTGCTGAGCGATGCGAATCCGCTTTTACTCTGCACATCGGAATTGCATGTAAATATGTAAAAAGTATCCAAAACTCATACACACTGGATTTTGCATGTATATAGTTATTGCCGTACGCATACAATTTGCTACCTACATCGGTATCTCCAGATGTTGATCGTACTTCAAACAATCAATCACCTACTTCTAATGGCTGAAATTGAATTGGCCCAATTAATGGAGGCGGGGGGCTCACTTCGGACTCCGAGACATAGCCCACCGTAGGAACCCGAAAAATCGCACATATATATCACCAATTTACCGCGATGCCCGATGTCGATTACGGAAGTTTTGAATGATAAATTCTACAATTTTAACTCCTGTTATTTTTTTTTACTGAAAGTGTTGCCGTCTTTTAAAAAGAAAATGTATGTACACCAAACCAGCCGATGCATACTAGTCAGAAAACGGTTTTCAGTGCTAAAAAGCCAAGAACGGAAGCGTTCCCACTGCCTTTTCTAATAGATTACAGTTTCTGTTCAACAGTGTTGGTATTTTTAATTTTACCTTGTTTATATCAAGCGATAACGGGATTGGCGCGCGCAACGGGATTGGCGCGCGCTGGAGATCAAGTCCACGTGGTCATGGCAGCTTGGCAAAATTCTCAGATAACACCCGATTGCAGCTGCTCTGCTCATTACAGTACCCTCACGTCGTGCACCAGGAAGGGTGCAGCGCCAGCTGCACGACCACCAGCATCGATGTTCGGCAGCAGCAGGTATACTGCAGTGACAGCCGCAGCAGCAAGTGCACCAACACGTCAGGCACACGAGCTGTCAGGCACACGAGCTGCAGCCTGCCAGCCTGCAGCCCCCCACGTTGTCCTGCAGCAAAACACTTCAACTCATACAGGTGGTGGCCATATCCGGTGTGGTACGGTCACACCTGGGGCACGACCTGTGCGACAGCCTGAGGGGGGTCGGTCCTCTGCGCTCAGCCTGCCTTTCGTCCCAGGTAATACTACAGAAGTAGTATTCCTGGTGCGGTTTACCGTACCAGGACTCCATGGGCATAATGTCCGTTATTGGGATTTCGGTTACCCACAACATGCGTACATGGGACACGGGGCTGTATTCAGTTAGAGTAGTGCTCTGGCAACATGCCAGGTTTCCCTTGGAGTACTGAGCATTGGATTTCCCAGGTTTTTCGCTACCTGTCAGATTTTCTGGTCACACGCACTGTGTGCAAAGGGCTTTCCGCGCCCTAAGCGGAGGTTAATAAGAGTACATACGCAAGGACATGCCGACCGGGCGCGGGACAGGACCGATGACGAATAAGTGAACTTGCCTGCCGCACGTTGTTGGCCCGGGCGTGGGCCGCGTTGGTTCGCAACTTGTCGCAAGGCGAAAAACACTAAAGCGAGAGCCCTCAAGGCGAGGCTGGACTGGACTTTTCCCGCTGTTCTGCTCCGCACACATGGCATTGCAACACAAGCTGCTGGGACTGTCAGCAGCACCTCTCAGCAGCATTCCTATTAGTAAAGCATGCCGCACAGCAGCGTGCTGCAGCCATGTGTTTGCAACATACCATTTATTGCTGCATGCACAGACGAACTTCAACTCCCCCACATGCCCTAATGTCTGTAGTACACATGACTAATACAGCAACTTCAACTTGTCAACAATTGTCGAACTTAAGTGTCAGCCGGTGGTGGGAACTGGTGCTACAAACCGGTATCATACGATGATCATGGCCCTGCAGCCGCCCGAACCTGAACCAGTGATCATACTTCCTGTCGCCGACGTCCCGGAGTCACTCGACTGCATGCAGCAGAAGCACGACAGCAGGTGCATATAACACCATGGTATACCATCAACACTGCAAGGGGATAAAAATTGCATGTGTGATTATCTTGCATATGCAGAAGCAAAGCTAATTAAACCACATGACAAGTCAGCGAGCCAAAAACTGCATATAGCGCAGGTGAAAAGCCATTATGATACCGGTATGTAATTACCTTAAGGGCCTGCCACTGGCATTGAAATGGTACAACAGTCACTAAATAAAATCAGGGGGTCGCCGCGTCGCTGCCATCAGCATGCGTCCGATGTGCCGTGCCTCACGGCGTCGCCTTGAGAGGCAAAGCGTGCTGCCACTCGCACCTAGGCTGCCACAGATAAACCTCAGAAAGAATGTGCTGCATGCAAATGCTCCTCGTCAGCGCTCATTTTACCCCGTCAGTAGACCACCACTGCGAGTGTCCATGACACCGTCCCTCAGCTGCTGAGGTTCTTGTGCTTCTTCGAGAAGCTCGCTCCACCTTGAATTCTGCACTGAAGATGAATTCAACCCAGGGGCGGGGGGGCTGGGTGGGCATCAGCACTGGCGTCATCGAATTCTTTTACGCCGGCGTCCACGCGAAGACCCTCGGTTGGCGACCGGTGGTGGACCAGCGATGCGCCCCACCTTCGGCAGGGAACTTCCAGCTCCTGCACCACCACCACCCTGCTAGCGCCCCGTGCGGAATGCGACCTGCTCCACACAGGCTGCAGTCGATCAGCCGATGACTGCCGCAAGCTGTCCTGGTGCCCGAGAGCGCCGTCGCTGCCCGTTCCTCCGCGACGCAATCGGAACCTGAAATTCGAATCGCCACGCTCGGTCTCGTCCTGCTCCAGGGCCTCCAGCTCCTGGTCCGAGCCTTCATTGTCTGTGCGCGCCTGCTGTTTCTGCTTGAAATCTGCATGCTGCTGCATGATGACGCGCGACATGACGACACCCTGCGCCAGCGCCAGTGCCAGCAGCAGCTGCGACAAGTGGAGGCGAAGGTGAGCAACAGCAGATCATTATGGGTCAGAGCAAGCAATGCGCTGAGTCAGACTCAAAGGAGCAGTTTGAGGCTTCCTGCATGTCACAGTGTACTGGCGAGCCATCCCGCTTCTCGCATGTCACACGAAAAAAAATGTGTAAGGAGCTTGCGGCCCGCTACGGTGACACCGTGCTTGTGCAAAAGTGGCTTGCAGTTGTGTGGCAACTTGGAGGAGCGACCTAGTAGCTTTTGTGTTGCGCAGACCAGCACAGTCTCCGCACTCAGCATCCCCTGGCAGGTACGTGGCATACGATTAAGGTGGTCGCACCAGTAAATGGGTGCAAGTTGATCTCATGGCCTCCCATGAGACTCGGCACACAATAAGTCTTGAGGCTGACCCGGCCTGCTCCCTCATGCCGTTGCGCCCCCCCTGCCTGCAGCCATGGCACAATAATTATTGTTAACAATAGACGCCGGTGCTGCCGCAGCGGCCTCTGTATGTTGTGCTGTCCGCCAGCCTGAGTACAAAAAATGCTGAGCCTGTCAGCTCATCTCCGAGTCCCGTTGAACGTTGAACAAATGGCAAATGGCCAGACCACTGCAGTGCCATGGCATCAGCTCGTGAACCACAATGCCTGGTAGACGTACTCTTTTTTGCGATGTTCGTAAACATCATTGTTGCGTAAATTAAACCGTTTTAACTTAGTGACTTTGTGATACAATGCCATGTGCTTCTGAAACGCCACACTGGTTTCTTCTAACACCAGAATATTGGAACAATCCCAGTCAGCCACAGTAAGACATGCCATAACAAAGTGACAATGTCACACGGTGAGATGGTGTATGCTGCACCTGCAGCAGCTGCACCACATTTCGGCAGTGTCATTACTTGCATGCCACACACAGCTACAACTACTGCACACTTCGAAATACTATAAGTGGTATGTTGCTCGTAAACCACGCACACTTGTGTGTGCACAGTGCACGCCACGCACGGGTGAAATTATGTCAATTTGAGTGCTGTAGCAACCATATACTTCTGAAGTATAGTACGAATTCCACACTTCGAGTACTTGAAAAAGTTCGAAGTCATACTTTGCGCTTGCGCATGCAAATGCCTACCGCATATTATGCAATGCTGTTATATCAGGCATGCCTGCCAGTACTCGACAACGTACCAAATTCACCGCGATCAAGAACACGGAAATGACCGTTGCCTGTGACTTGGCAGTGTCTGCGGTATCCGCGAACTCCGCAGCCAGCGCCGTGATGGGATTCAAGAACACTGCTGTCGCTCCCATGACATCTGCAGGTCAGCACCAGAAACGGACGCACTCTGGCAGGTCAGCAGGCCGCACTGCCGCAACTAAAATAAAGATGTCATTAAAACTGCATGTGCAGTCACTGTGGCAGCTCCAACGTCAGTTCGGTTCAATGAAGCTCCTGCAGAGCTTGTATAATCTGGTGATCCGGGGGTCAGCAGCGCCTGGACGCACCATCATCATGTTCAAAGCGAAATGCGGGCAAGGAACTTTTTGAAGGTGCCACAATGAATGTGTATTCACCTGCACATGCGGTGGTCGCACTCAGTTTAAGCCGCACACTGCCACTGGCAGTAGTTACCGCAGCAGTGGCGCCTTCAGGCTGCGCATGATATGGCACCCTATTTTCTTACTTAAACGTATACACCATCGCGCCATATGGTTGACGGTGACCACTACTGCCTCAGAGCTCACCTGGCTGCCAGTAGTGAGACAAACCGGCAAAGTTCTGAAGCTTTCTTTAGCACCCGCACTGCTGCACAATGCTAATACGCTGGTCACACCCGCAGCACAACAAAACCGTGATGTCGTGCAAAAATTTCTCCACACAATGTCATGTCAGGACATCCATTGGCAACTGTATCACACATAGTATTACGCTGGCCATAGTGCGATACAGCTCTCACAGCGCAACCACCGTACGTGTACTCACACAGCTGGCGCTCGAACTTGCAGGAGTGCGGCTGGATGTACAAGTACAGGGTGATGCTCATGAACGCGAAGACAGCAGCCCACAGGCTTTGGCCGTAGGAGCCTGGGCAGCCAAGTTGAACACAAGAGCAAGAAGCATCAGGCACACCCGCACATGAGAGCCAGCAGCATGCACGTGCTGTCAGTGGCTGCGCGGATCGCTTCCGCAATGCCTGCTGCGTAGGGCATGCACGGCAACAGCCAGGGTCAACTGAGGGGCAGGTGGTAGTCCTGCCAAATGGTGCAAGCTTCTGGATGTGAATCATTCAATGGTGCACCCATGGGCATCAACAAGGAGTGGTGTTTGTTACTGCAGCATGCTGAAGAACATGTCATTGACAAGTGCGCGTGACCTGAGACGTCGCGGACAAGTCTCTGCAGGACCTTCATGCAATGATTCAGGGCTACTTCGCTGTCAGCCGCAGGGAGTAAAGTGACTGTTGACAGCTGCTTGCATTTGCACCTGGCAGAATGAACACCAGCACGCCTGTCAGCAGCAGCCGCCTCGCGCACTCCACCACCTCCCTGCGCGCCACACGCATATATGAGCATCGAGCCTATATGTCAGGAAACCACAACAACCGTTACGTAGGTGTTTCGGTGCTAATGTCATTAAGTGTACATATACACTCTTGCATTGACACACATACTTATGAGTACACTGTCACAGTGATGACAGCGCCCCTAAATTAAAATGTTTGTACATGTGCAAACAGGCAGATTGCTGGTTTCCTGCTGGCATATCCAAGCATTGGATGCTTGCAAGGTGGACAGGCACAATGACATCACACAACAGCTAAGGCCTTGCCTGCATTGGACCGCCATGGTGATTAGCAGTTTGAGCGCACTAAAACTTTGGCCAACGCCTTTGGCTTTGTGCGTTGAAGGAGGGCGCTGTAGCATTAAATTTTCCAAGGCACCATCATTATGATACCAAAGGCACATGCTGCTGCCAACGCTGCTCTGGTGGCACACACACCCAGTAGTCATTACCAATTTTAGCTATAGTAACTGGTCGGTGATCTATAGGTGCGAGTCGGGCCAACGCATGGACACACGCACAAAGCATTTCCAGCTGGTTACTGGTAGGTAGAAGGACCAAGTTGAACATCTACACAGAACCTCTTGGTGGCAGCAGTTGGTGGCATCTTTGCCACACGTGGTTTTCGGTAGACGCACCGCTGCCTACACCAGGCTGCTGTGCATATGATAGACGTTCCACCGACTTGGCGACACCACTCACCAGTAGAATGCGTGCCGCCCGTACGGCTCCCATAGAAAGGCGCAGTGCTGAATCTGGCTCGGCAGTTCGCGGGTCGAGCGCTGTAACATGCGCTCACTCGTGTCCTGTGAGTCCTCCGGCAGCGACTTGATGCCATGGCGGTTGCGCCACAGCAGCCACAGGTAAACAGCGGGTATGCCAATGGGAAACAACACGATCATGAAGGCGCTGTAGATCCTAGCCCGGTCGTGCGCCAGTGTGCCGCACATGACGCTGTAGTCCGCAATGAGGTAGGTGGTCTCGATGCCGAGGCTGTCATCACACGCAAAGGTCTGCCAGGAAAGGCACATGCATGTCGTGGGAGCAAGTTGGGGGCGGCAACGCAAAGACAACGGGTAACAATAAATCTTCAGTTTTTCTCTTCAACTGTCGCAGTTGTCACTGGCAGGCAGCGCCTGCAACTGTCGCTTCAAATTGCTTTCAGCAGGTGAGCCACACAATGAAAACTGAAAGCTTGTTGCCACAACACTAAGTTGACAGCAATCCCCACTTATTCTGCTCTGCACTGCAGCATCAGCGGTGTGTGTGCTTTTGTGGCTTGCACCACGCGCTGGAGTGTGAGGAAGTGCACAAGCCCACCCACGGCCAGGCATGGGTTGCAGCGTCCACAAGCAGGTGTAGACAGCCACGCCTGCCAGTTAGAGCGAGTGCTCACTGACACACATTGTTATAAGAGTGCAGCCGCACCTGGAACACCGTCGTTGATGATGTTGAGAAGATGAGGAACGAGAATGACAGCGCCAGCAGCGGTCCCTTCTTCACGAACAGCAGGTGCAGGTAGCCTTTGTGCTGTGTGAGGCGCGCACGGTGCATCGCACAGATGTGCATCATGCCCAGGAACACCAACACGCCGATGGGGACGAGCGTCACCATGAGCAGCTTGTCGTAGAAGTTGAAGTCCCACAGGCAGCCCGGGGACAGCAGCAGTGAGAAGTCGAAGTTGAGGAATGTCAACCAGCCCAGGAACTTTTGGTACGCATCAGGGAAAGTGGTGCCTGCGTCGAATGCGAGCGGACAGAGACGTCGTGTGGGCAAGGCCTTCTGCACTTAGTAACCCGCAGGCGGATAGGGCGTTCATGTGACTATGGTGACCCTTGAAGGAAGCGTTTTCGGGTGCATTGACGGTCAACATGTGCCAACTCCGGCGCGACAACAGCCTGTCTGAGCCAAGGCAGCAGAATGCACTTACCTAGGCCCTGGTGCCACTGAAGCCTGAGGCGGCCCGTGTCACATGACATTGTGCCAGCTCAGAGTATTACTCAGTAGTAGCCTACTATTTGCCACATGCGCGCCTGCTAAGCAGCGTCTGCGAGAGTGAAAGCATGCGCTGCATGCGGCATTACATTGTCTAGTCCAAAGTTGCCATTGGCAACCTGCCCTGCAGGCTGTCTAGGCACTACCAGCCGGCGCACCCGAATTGCATGTTCTGTGCATTCCCACAGCCATTGAACAAAAACAGTGCTACGTGCCACACCTGAGCCTGCATGTATGTCACACAGCCATATGCAGTTCTGCCCATTATAGGCCATGTGCATGCATGCAGGTGCCGTGCCTGACCTGTGACGCTCACGTACTAGACGTCGCCGGAGCAGCAAGAGGACAAGCAGAGTTGCAGTGGCAGCAATAACAAGGCGAGCCGGCAGCAGGAGCAGGTGGTCAGTTAGTTGTCGTCCTACTACTGTGATGCCAGAAATAGTAATAACCCGCCCTAAGCAGAAGCGGTGCAAGCGCTGCAAAGCATTGTTGACTCTCACGGAAGGCGTGAGCCTTGACATGGGCCATTGGATCTTCTTGCACTGCCCTACAGTAACTGCCAGTGGACTGGTGCCATGTGACTGGTAATGTAGCAGTGCGGCGCACTGCTTACATGACCGCTTCAATTTTCTTAGGCATGCAATGCCACGTAAAGTGTTGCTTCCACTATCTATCTGCGCCCCTACGAAGCCCCCCCCCCCCCCCCCTGAGGTCGTGTACACTCACCGAGACCAGCAGCTGGAAAACAATGACTGGAATCCTCATAACTGACAGGAAGGCCAGCACTGCAGACCCCATCTGCAGTTGCGGGCATGCGGGGACAAACGACGGTGGCATCGTGTGCACCATGGTAAGCCAAATAGTCGACAGGGGTATCTTGGATTCCATAAGTAAGACTTAGTGCTGGCCAGTGCAGTGCACACCCAAGGCGTATGCAAAGGCGCTTGCAGGGACAGCGCGCTACTTCTTAGACGCCTGACATTGCGCATCCGTACGCCATCATGATGAACTATGAACACATTGTCATCGCCGAATCATGACATCCAACAATCCAGGGTCGGACTACCACAGTTGTCCGCCACGCGAATGTGTGTATGCCCTGTGACACCTGTGATATTGCAGGTGTGCCCTGCACGTGACACATGCCATAAGTGTTAGGCTGCGGCATGTGATAAGTGCGACATGCCTGGTGCATCTGTGCAAGTGTAACACATGCAGTGCGGTGTGGTCTACAATAATTCTGGACAGGTAAATCCATCATACCATATACTGAAGTATATGGTATGGTACCACTCAGTAGTCACAAATTGGGAGGCAACAAGTGCTGAGAACGCGGCTGGCCAGGCCGCGGGCACTTGCTGTGCTTGTGTAGTTTGGCGAGAGTGATATTTCAGGTCGCAGTCATGCCTACTTGTCGCATGCTGTGAAGAAAACAGAGAAACTCCGACCGTGCGGGCATCGCGCCAATCCAAGCTCTCTTCCGGAACAGTGCCCGGAAAGCTTCCTACTCAAGAGAATTCCTCGTCCCGTTGTGCCCGTTGCATGCACCCTAAGAAAGCTGAAGTGCAAAAGTGAACAAAGTGCCAATATTTGCGACAGTAGCTGCAACACCTGTTTGGGGTGCACTCACCGCAGCGATGCGCCTCTGCCGCGCGTTGTGGTACGGCATATTGCGGTGGCTGCTTACATCATTGTTGTGGGTCAGCATGACGCCACCGGCAACTAGCAGAACCCCGAAGGCCAGCAGTGCCACAAACACCATGGCCGCTACCGCAGCAACGGCCACCGTGGCGCTGCTTGTGCATTTATGGCATGTGCTGCCATAAAATGAAGTGTACCCTTCCCTGCACACAGCACAGTCTGCAGCAGCAGGCAGAGGCACAGGTGAAATTCTTTAAGACCCAGCTGCGCAGGGCCATTTGCAACAGCTGTCAGAATGTTCAGCTGGGTGAAACGATTCGGCAAGCGCAGCCAGATGAAACAGTTTTTTACTGCATCGTGACAGCACCCTGAGGGTCATGGGACTCTTTTGGAAAATGCACCACACTTGATGCGTGCACCACAAATTTCGAGTGGTATCATTGTCTGCAATGCTGTTCGCAGGCGCCACCACACGCGGCATCCTTCAACATTAAATCTGGGCAGGTTGAAGGTGACTGCTCCAAAGTAGATCTCAGCCTAAATTTTAAAGTTGTGCCTGGCTTTCACTTACATGGCCCTTTGTAGCCTGCCGCGCAGTACTGATCACTCCAGTTGTCCGCCTCGGAACCATCGGGCTGCCCTCCCTTGCATGCGGCGTCGTTGTAACACTCCAGTATGTTGTCGTCTACAAGGTTGGGCTTGGCACGCCAGTAGCCCTGCTGCAACCACATCGTTTCCACGGTGACACCGAGGGTGTCGCAAACCATCTTGCTGGTGTCACATGTGACGCACACTGGATTATCACTGGATGTGTCCATGTAGCTTCCTGCCTGGCAGCAGTTCCTGCACAAGCCGTGACAGGTTGCATAGACGCACTGCGGCGTGGTCACCATGATTCATGATTATGGCTGCAGTGCATGCGTCCACAAAGTGTATTATGCCAACAGTGCACCACAAAAATCGCAGAGCTCTGCACATGTGCACATAAACCAGCCGGCAGCTGCAGCAAAGACCACCTGTGTCACAGGCTGTGTGGGATGCCGTCCCAGGCATTGCTGACTTGCATGCATTGCATCAAAGATGGCGTAACATCATCAAGGTTTCAAGAGCACAAAACATCTACTGATACTTCAGAAGTACTGTATGAATCACTAGCAGCCCAGTCATGGTATGAAACCTGTGCTAATCGTATGTCTGACTGCAGTGGCATGGGTGTCCTGCTTTGATTGGCAGCAACTTGTTGAACTATCTGGGATCCAGGGCACAAGTGCCACCAATAGGATGCTCCTGTCAGGTACCTCAGTGGACGACTGCTTGCTACCACAGGTACTTCAAAGTACCCCTGAAGTATTACTAATAGGTGAGTGAGCAGTAAGTTTTGCAGTCAGCTGAAGGAGGGCAGTTGATCACCGTACTGTGCACTGCACAGTGTCATACGGTGTCACACCATACACATTTTGAAGCACAAGCAACCGTTGCGGCTCACGCACGTGGTGGCAGAGGTGTCCCAATCACCGCAGGAACGCCCTGTCGACGTCCAGTCACTGCTGGTTCCGTATCCCCTAATGTAGCAGCACTTAGCATCGTTGCCAGTGAAGGTGGCATTGACCAGGTTGATGCCCGGCTTGGTAATGTCGTTGTAACTGGCAACTTGCAGAATGGCTCCTCCCGCCCCGGCTGATGCATTGTTGTGCTGCAGCAATGCAGCGATGGTCAATGAGCAAGCAGAATGCAACAGTAGCACATTGTCAAGTCAAGCTTGTGCCATATACCTCAGAAGTACCAGTAGTAGCTGCCGCATTTAAAGTGCCGCAGGGAAGCACAACGCTGTGCACCAAAAGGTGACGGAGTCCTCACTGAATCTCAGATAAACAGATGCAGGGCTGCGCAAACAGTTAATGTCACTCATGTGTGAAGGCCGATCACCACAGCAGCTACTGTATTACTTAAAAACAGTCTGAGACGCACGGCGTGCAACCGCCAGCCAGAACATTTTACGCCCTTGTCTTGAACAGTTTGTCAATCATGACGGCGAAAACGAGGGCAAGCTTGGTGAAATTCAATGTGAATTGCAGTTGCCAATTGAACAGGTCGCCTGCACACACAATGTCATGCACGTGCCAGGTAACAGCTGTAACACTACCGTAGTAGTTAAGCAAGTGCCTAGGCCGGCATGGCAGCAACCATGGCATGCAGACGTGCATTGAGGGCAGGCCCCGCATGCGCCGGACCTTCTTACCTCAAAGGTGGCAGACTGAAATGTGTAAGGGATTGCGTCAACTAGTAGCGCGTCTGAAAATATGGCTCCACCACCTTGTTCGCCAGTGTTCCTTGTGAACGTGGCCCTAGTGGTGTTGCCATGTGGCTCGCTTGGTAGCCAGATGGCACCGCCCCACATGTGCGCCTGCAAGGGCGCAACAACATCCGAAGCGTCAGGCGTGACCGCCACAGTTGTCGAAGCAGCAGCAAGAGTAGCAGCAGCAGCAGCAGCAGCAGTAGACAGCAACAACAGCAGCAGCAGATAAGCAGAAACATGCAAAATTCCATCATGATGATGATGCCATGGCCGGCCCGGGGACAATTACTTCAGTGTGTCACTGAGTCAGAGTTGGCGTGGGTGAGGACCACACCCGGCTCCTCCTGACCTTAAAGTTAAGTTACTCATAGGATTATCACACTAGGAAACATGTGCAGGTGCCACACGATATGCAGGAACACTTGTGTATAACACGCACGACGCATATATGTACTGCGGAAATACTTCTGAATGAATCATTTGTGTATGCCAAGATCATAATGTCATTGGGTTACGTAAACAATTGCAGCTACCAAGCAGTGGCTGTCAGCGTGCTGCTCCTGCTGCAAACTCAGGACCCCCAAAATTCGAATTCACATAGAATACCACACAACTGCACATGATGTATGTGAATCATCACCGTGTTATCCTTGAAGACCACATCAGACATGTACAGCCCGCCAGAGCTGGCACTGGTCAGCTGGATGGCACCTCCTTTTTGCAGCGCTGCGCAGGACCGGTGCAAACAGTGGGCAACGAGAGCGTAACACTGAAAAACTCAAGTGTAAGTATTACCGGTACATTACAATATTATTATATAATGATACGATCATGACTCGGAGGGGCCCACATGATGATTAGGGGCAGTCGCTGCAAAGCATGCCATGCTGTGAGACTTGCTTTAGTGTAACATGCCCCGGGCACCGTAAAATTCAACGTCAATTTTGGCAGCGCTATAATCATCCTTGCTGTGACCGCATATGCATGACAATGCCATGTTGAAACCAGCATTTGTTGCGCTGCAAGAGCACTTGCATGAGCATCTTCTCAGATTTCAATGACTCTACTTGCAGCATGGATGCAGCTGCCAGTACACAATCATTATGCACGCGTCCGCCAACTGGTCTCAGCACATTCGCACCTGTGTTGTGTGAGAAGTTCGAGCGAAGTATGGTGGTACTTGCACCCGACGTGGAGGCAATCGCGCCACCCGAGGCCGCAGCAGTGTTGCCCTGCAACGCATACACACAGGCAGGCATAACCTTGAAGTTTGTCAGATTCTGAATGCTGTATTAGGCGAAGCTACTGATCTCGGGGCACAGCCTATCTGTGAGGACCTGAGAGTGCTGCAGCAGCAGTGGGCCGCATGAATTCATGCTTCCATACCATATTTGCTGCCCGTGCAGATACAATTTACAGCAACGTCGTGGTTTCAGAAACAGACCGAGTGCTTAACCACCAATACGGGCTGCCTCGGGCTGACCGCAGCCTTGTAGCCACGGTGTGAGTCTCTGAGTAAGAGTGTCAGTGACTGTGACAGTGGAGTGTCATAATCATTATTCATGGAAGACTGCCTCACAGTCTGCTCCCATACACCGTCATGTACAGCAGAGCTGCCCAGCTAGCACCAATGTGTACACGCAGTGATATGTGAGTCAGCTGTCACAGCGAGTGTGCCTGAGCATCCAGTATCATGCAAGCAAGTACCTTCAAGTTGGCGCCTTCAAGTGCGCACTGGCTGGTGGCTAAATTGAGCGCGCTACTTGGCAATGCTAAGCCGATGGCGCCAGACAGGGTGCATCAAGACATGATGGTGCGGCATTGTACTTTGTTTAAATTCCTTGCGGCGCATGAAATGTTGGTACAGTGAGTGAATCACTGCCAGCAACACAAGTATGCAGTACTTTTAGGACAGTAGCTACAGTAACTGTTACTGTAGCTGCTGGTAAGCAACGCTGAGCCCCAACCCACTGGCAGAGCGTTACCTGGAAAACGCACCCCACAATGGCGTAGTTGGTGTTGTCGCCCGTGCTTATGGCGCCACCTGCATGCATAGGTGCAAAGTTGCCGTGTGTGAACAGGAACAGCATCCAAAGCCGCTGCAGCTAGCATGATTATGGGTCTGACTCATCGGACCTACCATTGGCATGGTGCCTACGAGACTCAGCGTGGAGGACATTGAAGTGCACCTGTGCAACTGGTACACTCACTGACAGGCTAGGCAGATGACGAGACTATCTAGCATAGTATTACGTCGGACCAGTTGCAAGTCCCACTTTAAGCTGGTAACTTAAATTGTCTGACCCAGAACCTGAGATACTGGGTGCGTGGCAATGCATAGCCACACACAGTGCGATTGGCTGTCTGGCATTATGACAACGCACACGCCTTAAGTTTGCGCAGATTCGGGGTAATGTGCCGGATAAACCATGATGTAAATCAGCTGCTGGTTTAAAGGCAGGAGGTGGCGTTCACATAATGTTATGTAGCCCTGCTGCCATAGCACAGGCCCTGGCAGGCACAGCTGCACTATCTATTGTGACCATGATGATTGCTAAGTGACTATTATAATAGCACTGAGACTGTATTGTGGATAAATAAACTTCTACTGAAGTATGTTGAGGGCACGTACCGCCAGCATCATAGGCCTGATTATTGAAGAAGTGGGTGTTGGTGACCAGCACCGTCACCTCTTTCCCGGCATAGCCAAGAATGGCACTGCCATATCTGGCTGAGTTGTGGCGAAAGCTGCAGGGCCAAAACCGAAAACAGCAACATGAAAGCATTGTGGGGCACACTGCAGTGAGTAACGTGTTGCTGACTGCGTGCCCCTTGCACACCATGGGGGTGCTTTTTCACACCATGCATGTCACTCTCTGTGGAGCGGTGGCGGCATTGCTGCATAGCATCTGTTCCATCAGCCTGCCAGAGCATAGCAGACCAAGATGGTGTGAATCCGTTGTGCTGCACTGTGTGCAAGGAAGCGCACATGCACGATTACTGCCTAGTTCGAGCAGGGGCCGAGGCATGGCACTGCCGCCCCAGCACCAGCACCTATTGTTGGGGTATGCTGCCATAGTGGTGCAGCAGCAGCGCTGGGTTTGTAAGTGTAGGGGCGGGGCAGCACCGGCGGCACAGCCTGGGGCACAACACTGTCCTGTCATCAATGATGGGCAGCCAGGCGTTGAGCACTGCTGCCGCCCCTGCTGCTGCAGCGGCCAGCTGCGACGATATACAGCAGGCGGCGGCCCTGGCGGCAATGTCGACAGTGACAAAGCGCACTGCAGGAAGGAGTATTGGTTACAGACCAGCTCTGCTATCCGTGCTGATTTCTGGTCTAAGGGGAGGTGAAATAAATAGGGAGCGCCCCTCAGGCTGGTTCAAAGGGGTGTTAGCATTAAGGGAGCGCCAGTTGAAAGGGGGCAGGTAAGCAGGGACGCCCAGTAGAAACCTCTCCATGAACTGTAGGCGGCGTGAAATAGGAAGTTGGCGATTATCGCATCATACTATAGCAATGGTGCATGTCAAAGGTGTTTTAGATGGCGGGGGGTCACAGTGGTACAAGTTGCCATCACATAGCACAATGGAGCATGGCATCAATGGTACTGGTATACTACTGGTATGCTGCAGCCTGAGATGCATCTTTAATCCTGAGACCCTGGTGCAATGGCAAGTCCTCACCATGTAGGTGTGTTGCATACTTGGATATCCTACCCATTTTTGCCAGCTTAAGGTAATTACTGCATGTGCGCTGCCCGCCGGCCACCATGAACCCGACCTGGGCCCGGGGTACAGTGCATTCAATCCTTTTCTGATGGGTGTGGCCCGTGACACTGTGCTGCCGTTGCTCAACATTTAGGCCCTATTCAGCACACTGCCAGGAGCTAAACCATACTCTTGGCTGCTGCTGAGCGCACTGAGGCTGCTGCACAGTGTCAGATGCAGGACACGAAGCTGATCTGCCATCACAGTGTGACAGCACTGCACACTCACTGAGCATGCACTCATACCTGCACATCGGCAACAAAATTAAATGGAGGCGGTCACTGGTACTGATGTAGTGACTGCATTAAAGCATAAGCGAGCATTATGCTGGCAAGCCAGCATCATCATCATGCTGCGTCAATTTGGCAAATTGCTCCAGCCCGAGGCTGGACGACTTAAAGAGAGCTTCCTTGCACACAGTTACCGTTTATACCTATTTGAAACACCCTCCACAGTGAACAGGGCCTGCCAGTCAAAATAGTGGGGAGGGGAAAAAGGGATGGCTGAAACCTCGGGGGTGCTGGAACTTACATGCACTTGTCTGCAGAGAACCTTGCATCAGCGGGTTTGTCCGGGCCTTTTTCTGGTGACAGCAGGACACCGCCAGTGGTGTGGTGGTTGAATTCGCATATGACATGTGTAAACGTCAGAATGCCGCTGCTGTACACAAAGCCCTCGCCATCATCATCATCTTCGGGATCTGAGAGTAAGCAGGCAGAGGCGAAAACCAGGTGAAGGGTGTGCTGTTGTCACAGTCGGTGCATACCACTCACGCACAGTGACCGCTCATCGCAATTATTATACCTCAACATGCTTGGGGAGCCATCACAGTCACCGGTCCTGGACACCACACGGCAAGCGATGGTATCCACACACACATGGCACATGACATTGCAGCGCAAACACAAGGCTTAGCGCCAACACACTGTCAGGTCACAAGCGCAGATGGCTCCGTGTCAGACGCCAGGCAGCAAGACTAGCGCCAATGACAAGCTCTTCTATGCACAACCTGTGGCCCAGTGCATGCGCTCACCGGTGCAGTTGGCAATGATGCTGTTGCTGATGGTAACGTTCGCCTGCGGTGCAATCCTCAGGGCAGATCCTCTGTTCGCTTGGCATGCAGTGATGGTTGACTGTGTCATGGTCAACGCTCCTCCGCCGCCCATGTACAAGGCGCCACCACCACCATCTTCACTGCCCCTCACAGGTGCAGCTGCCACGTTACCACTAAAGGTGGTCCCATTGATGATAGTGGTGCCGGACCCTTCAAACCACACGGCGCCACCTGGGAGGCACAACAGCAACAGCAGTAACAGCAGCAGCAGCAGCAGCAGCAGCAGACCGCAAGGCGCACACCAGACAAATTGACAATGTACACCAGAAGCTGCGCCTATTCGAACTCGTGGCGCAGCCTGCCAGTGGTTGCAAGTTGCCAGTGACGCTGCTTTGGACAGGCAGCATGCAATGCCATTCTAGGAGCGTTATTGCAGACAGTGTCACTTTGAGGCTGACCTAGTGGCAGGCTCAGCCTGGCCCCCTGCTAGCAAGTTGGGGCTCAGCACTGAACGCCTTGAGCAGAAACTTCGTTATCTTCACGTTTTTGTACTGGCCAAACATGCACGCACAAGCATGGGCCTCCAGCTGTGCCTGGGCGTCGCCGGTGCACCCAGCACCTTGTTACACACTAAGTTGCACCAGCATCACACCCCAGTCCGCTAAGCTGACAGTGCCCATCCAGTGTGGTGATGGTCACCAAGCAGCCAGCGACACAGCTCGGCACGGTAACCGCTGTGGCACCGGCAGTTACTACTACTGTAACAGTCGCTCCAAGGACGCCCCCTATTTGTAGATGCTCAGCCTGGCCACTGTATTGCACTGATCGACGGCAGTATTCAATTTGGGCGCGTGCAAATTTCAAAGCTGCTTACCTTTTTCAACAGCCGTGTTGTTGCTGAAAATGACGCTTTGAAATGCCAGCGAGGAGCCGAAATGCGCAGCGATGCCTCCGCCAGAGGTCGCCTTGCCGCCAGTGACCTGCATGTTGGCCAGGTACAGCACCCCTGCTTCATCCACTTCAAAGACACTGTCACCAGCCGCTGGCCCAATCGCCCCGTCCCTGTCCGCATCAGTGCCGGTGATGGTCACACAAGTGACATTTCCAATGTATATCGTCCTTTCCGCCTGCAGCTTCCCGCTCCAGGTGATGCTGAAGGAACCTGCATCATACCCTTTGATCCGCGCCATTGCGACGTCGAGCTGCTTGATGTTGGACACGGTCAGATCCCTTGTGGGGCCCAAGCAGTGTGGCGGCAGTTCAATAGCGGCACAGCGCGCCATGGGTAGAAATGCTACAGCAGCCCCCACCATGGCCACCACTGCGCGCCTGGGCCGCATCCTTGCTTTACGTAGCAGGCGTCACCAAGGGCCACCGTGGCAGTCCCTGATGTCGGCACCGCCAGGTACAGCACACGCACGTGACCGTGCCAGGCACTGCCAAGCTTAGCGGAGCTTGAAGAAGGCTGCCTGGGCAAGAGTGCACGCCATAACCAGGTGAGAGCAGGCACATCAGCCGCAGGCCCAAATCGAGTGATTCAGAACACGCGGTCAGGACTGAGGCATGGGTGGTAATAACGTCACACACTGGTCAGACACTGTGCTCGTGCCAGCGGGAGGGGCAGGAGAAAGGGTAGTATTTCGAAGTAGTAACCTTCCCATGCAGGCTGAGGCTGCAGCGCTCATGTACAGCTTTTACAGTTCAGGACTGCTTGCGAGTTTGATTGACGACGCAGTGAAGACCGACTTTTAGTCATCATTTTATGATGGGGGTGGTACCACCATTGGTTGTGCTTTTGGTGCCTGTTCCATGTATGCATATACAAGTACATGCAAGTAATAGCCCACGCAATCAGTGAAGCATGGATTTGCAGTAGCTCTCAGGCCCGAGCATCATCCTGGTGCTGGTGAGTAAAGTACAGACAGTGCCGGCGGCACAGTACAGCGCGCATGATCTGATTCATTGATTCAATCTTTAAGTTACAGCAGCCACCGCCGCGCACTGCTGCAACGACTGCGGATAATGGACACGATTCTGGTAGGCAGCTGCCAGCTGGCATCAAGCTAGTGCCGCACACTGTCACCCGTGCGGAGCAGTGCCATGACATATACCATCGTACAACTACGGTACAGTACAGTAACTGTATAATATGACACTGCGGTACTTCAAGTATACTTCAGGGTGTATGATCTCGAGTACTGCACGGTCCATCTACCAGAAGGCATCTGCCAGAGCTGGATACCAATGACTCTTGCAATAGAACATGGCGTCCCGACGGAGAGTATGGCCCATAACGGGTTCACGTTTGTACCGTCTGCAACGTTGCACGTCTGTACGCTTGCCCGCTGCTAGGGGGTTCCTAGGGGCTTTGCCTTGCCGCGCGTGGCACGTGACGCGTGCGCACCTGAAGGTCCTGCTCTCTTGCTGTGGTAGAAGTGCGCTCTCTGCAGTTGAACGTGGGTCTGCTTCCAACGCGGTGCTCACGCCCCAGCAGCACGTGCAACTTCCTGTTAGTTTTTTCCGCCTCAACCTCGAGGGGAACGGGCAGCGACTGCTGCTGCTGGCTCACGCTGAACACCTAGTGCCAACGGCAGTGCCCCAGCGCGCGCTTGAGGACGCAACTGGGGCATCAGCAGCAGAGCTGCGCTCTGCTGCTGATGAGAGTGTCTCCTCACCTCAAAGCAGATCCCGTGGGCTGGCGCCACGGAGCAGAGTCTTGGGCAGTGCGGGGGGGGGGGGGGCAGCAGGGGCAGGCCGCCCACGGGCCCTGCC